>PVKC010006615.1:0-30759 GCA_004027635.1 Crocidura indochinensis
CTTCCACAGATGCTTGCTTTTTATGCCCCCAAATCAGGTACCACCCAATGGTGGAAGCAGAATCAGGTACCACCCCAGGGTGGGGTAAGAATGTCAGGTCGCACCCTAGGGTAGGGCACAATCACAGATCAGGGTAGGGTTAGTAACATAATAATGTTTATATACACAACACAAGGTTTTTCCTTTCCATGTCCCCCATTTTTTGGTGGGCCTATGCAAGCAATATTTGCCACTCTAACACCATCTTTACTGTGCTCTTTTGACTCTAACCCTTAAAAAATAAACTTCTTAAACTTTTGATGTTAACTTAAACTAATATGCATGTACATGAAAATATAAAAAATACTATGCCTTCAATGTTTAAGGAGTCACATAAATCTCATGGCTTTAGACTGCTTTATGTACTGCCAAGAAATGCTATAATGTACTACAATCTGGGGACTTGTGGACAAAGTAATTTACATGGGTTCTGTCTTATTTTTCTTAACGTTCTTTGACTGTAACTTCAATATTTAGGCGTCAGCAAGGGGATATCTTCTGAGAACCCTGTTTATGGGCGATTGTCCTTCCACTGTAACTTTACCTTGTCCTCTCTACATTATTGTTCTCATAATTAAAAAATAAAAAATAAAAAAAAAGAAATAGTCCACATTGGAGAGTGGGGACTGAATGGACCTAAGTCTCTGAACAGGAAGAATCTAGACAAAATTTCTCAGGGATTGACAGGAGAGCAGGAAGCCCACATAGGCAGTGGGGTATTGATTCTTAGTTCTGCCTAAGGATCCTTCTAGTCTTTAGATAGAGGGGTACACCCTTCTTCCATGCAGAGATAGATACTGACTTCTGGAGAGAGAATACTAGCCTGCACACAAACTGGAGACAAGAACACAGACACTGCTCAAGGGAAGGGTGTTGGAGGAAGAACTTCCTGGAACAGAGCAGTTTGCTAGAACTTTTACTTTCATGATATCTACAGAAATATTTTAAATATGACCCTTAGTTTAACAAAATTTATTTGTCTCTAACTTAAACCATATCTCTTTAAAGGAAATTTAACCAAAGGAACCAATCTCTTTCAACTAACTGAAAATGCATGTTTCTTTAAGAGCAGATATTCCAGTGATTTCAATTTTTTTTTATATTTTTGCCCCTGGTTCTTGGAAACAGGGGAAGCAAAACAAATACAATCTATACTACTTTGAAGCTCACTTTATGCTTAGAGTCTAAGAAAGCTACTTGAACTGAAGACTACAATGGAAAGCAGCCCCACCACTCTTACACAGAGGCACAAAATTATTCATTAATAAGTTTTTGGTTTTTATTTCACCTACAACCACAATCTCATATAGTTAACCCCAGTTTTATGTACTGTTCTGAGTGGCATACAGCACTTGGGAACAGTAAAGCACCTCCTGGTCTCGGCTAGTGAATCAATAGAGAATCATCAGCTTGCAGTTTGGACTGGCACTCTATTTATCCTAAAATTTTAATTTTTTCCTTGATTTGAAGCCACACGCAGCAGAGCTCAGAGGCTATTTCTGGCTCTGTAGTCAGTGATCTCTCTTGGCAGTGCTCATGTGAATATATTTGGTGCTAGGGGTTTTGAACTGGGAAAAGCTCCATGCTGGGTAAATGCCTTAATTGTATACACTGGGTTTACAGTTTAGTAAGCCACAAACCTCTCTATAGACTTAGAGCCTGATGCTGATGCAATTGAGGACACCTGAACTTGCTGGAGCACTTGATCAAAAGTGACTGCTGCACAATAGTCTCTACTGAGTAACCCATTAGGCCTCCTTCAGCTATCCATACACACCTGGCTGTAACCAAATTCCAGTTGCTTCAAAATTTAGAAATGGCAAGAAAAATCCTGGTTTCTAGTTTTAGGAGAGAAATCAGATCTGGCAGCTTTGGAGCTACATTCTTCTGTAGTCTTACTTGGCAGGCAAAAGCAATGGCTGCCCCCAGTTGCATATGATTCCCACCTGGGCCCTGGCATGTCTGTATTTAAGACAGGCATTCAATTTCTCTCACTCATTAAGATGGTCATTCTGGTTCTTAGTATAGTTATTTCCCTAACTGCACTACTACTCTGTGGTGAGCTTCATATTGTAAACAGGTCCTTCTGGCCCTCATCTCTATTGTCTCTGGAGATTATTACAATAATTTTTCTTAAAACCCATAGATGGGTGAGACTATTCTATGTCTATCTCTTATAAACAAGACCTTTCTACTAGATCCAGTAAAGCAGATCCAGTAAAGTAGTAAAACATAGCTCAAACTCAGAAAAATATGGGTTTGATCTCTATGTGGGTTAGAGTTATCTGTTTCAGATCTCCTTGGAAAGAATGTTTCTGGGAGCCAGGAGGTGGCGCAGGAGGTAAGGTGCCTGCTGCCTTGCCTAGGACGGACCACGGTTCGATCCCCCGGTTCCCATATGGTCCCCCGTGCCTGCCAGGAGCGACTTCTGAGCGTATAGCCAGGAGTAACCCCTGAGCGTCACTGGGTGTGGCCAAAAAAAAAAAAAAAGAATGTTTCTAATGAGCATGTGACGTGATGGGCATTTGAGTGTTTGTAGAATTATTTGGTAGGCTTAGAAATAAGAAAGTACCTCCTGTATTTTTTAAAACTTTTTTGCATCATTCAAAGTGTTAAGTGGTCAATAATATTAACATTTCTATCAGTCACTTAGTACATATCTGGGATAACATCCTTTGCAACTCATAGATAATCTAATAGCTAAGGGAAACCTGAATGGTCTATTTTAGAGAATCTCAATACTGTCAGATTAAAATTGCTTATGCATTCAAGAAAATATTTGAAGTTACATTAACAATTTTTTCCAAAGCAGCAATAGCTCTCTATTGTTCAATGAATGATCTACAAATAATTGCTATCCACTTATGTCCTGGATTTGGGATTTGAGTGATGACAAAGATAGTTTAGTTCTTTTCTTTTCTTTTTTTTTGGGGGGGGGGCACACCCAGCAGTTTTCAGGGGGTTACTCCTGGCTCCACACTCAGAAATTGCTCCTGGCAGGCTCGGGGACCATATGGGATGCCAGGATTCGAACCAATGACATTCTGCATGAAAGGCAAACCCCTTACCTCCATGCTATCTCTCCGGTTCCGATAGTTTAGTTCTTTAAGAAGTTTAATTAAGTTCAGGGGTTGGTGATTCTTCTGTCTGTAGCAGGGCGCAGACAAAAGTAAGGCAGACAATTGACAGAGGAGGGTCCAGGCTGAATAGGTGAAGTATAGAGGAAAGTCTGTTATGGAAAGTGACACTTGTGTTTATTACTGAATGAGTAGGGAAAAATAAAACAGACATGATAAGAGCCAAGGAAAAACATTTTGGGAATAATATGAAATAAATGTGAAGGCTTTGAAGTTTGTATTTGTGTATGGATGTGGGATGGAAGAAGTGTGGCAGATTTACAAAAGGAAGACCAAGGTGATTGGTGTAAAGATAAAAAAAAAAAAGAAGAATGATAAAAAAAAAAATGGGTCGCAGTCATTACAGAGAGCTTCACAGTAGAGTATGGCATCTTTTATCTAGATTAACCTGGCTAGCTTAAGCCTATAAAAAAAAAACAGTTCCTTTGTCTGCTTACATAAAGTTTTATTAGAACACAGCATGTCTAACACTTTCCCTATGACAATGGTAATGCCTATAGTAATGTCCACAGCTGATTTTGCACTGCAAAACCCAAATTACACAAGAAATTACAGAGACTACATGGTTCATGAGAACAAAAATGCTTAAATTTTTACAGAAAAATTTCACTAACATTTAGGCTAAATATTTTGTGAAGACCTGGTATCAGGGATTGAGCCCAGGTTCTCTCATATGTAGGTTAAGTACTGTCCTGCTCAGACACATCACCCAGTCCATGATTATGCATTCGTTTGTTGTTGTTGTTGTTATTATTTTTATTTTGTTTTGGACCACACCCAATGGTACTCAGGGGTTACTCCTGGTTCTATATTCAGGAATTACTCCTGTAGGGTTGGGGGGGGACCATATGGGAAGCCAGGGATTAAACCTGGGTAGGCCGAATGCCAGGCAAATGTCTTACCACTGTGCTATATTATTGTCCCGGTCCTATATTATGCATTCTTTTTTAAAAAGCAGTTTATTGATTGATTAATTGATTGATTGATGATTGACTTTTGAGCCACATTCAGTGATGCTCAAGGGTTACTCCTGTTTCTGTGCTCAGAAATCGCTCTGGGCAGGCTCAGGGAACCATATGGAATGCCAGGAATCGAACCTGAGTCTGTCCCAGGTTGGTCACATGAAAGGCAAATGCCCTACCAGTGTGCTATTTCTGGCCCCTATTATGCATCATTAATGAGGACTCCAATGTTGCATTTATGCATAGTTGTCTATCTTAATAACTTCCTTTACTCAATGACAGTAGGCCCATTGAAATAACAAAATATTGAGGAAGATTTAAAATTTGTCTTAATGTATTGGATTTGTTTGTACCAAATAAACACTTCACAAAAGAAAAGATCACATCAGGAAGTTAATCCAAGCTTAACTTACCTTTTTTGGCATCACAAATCTTCAAAGACTAGATATTGACCCTTTCCACTGCAAGGAAATCTCAATCTCCCTGGTAGCAAGAAGTTTGCGGTTTTAGGACTCAATGCAGATAAACAGGAAGATAAGTAACAGGAGACTAGATTGGCACTTTATTCCTATGCCTCTTTATTAGTAGGCAAGAAAAAAAACCCTTTCTGACCTAATTTCCATCTGCATATATCTCATTGGATAGGTAAGCTTGTATTTGCACCAGTCTCAGATAGGGAGACTGGATTTACCATGGTCTGCTAACACTCATTACCCTAGAGACCTCATACATACAGGTGAATTAAATCTTTACATAAATTCATAGTTTTCCTAGAAGTACAGGCAGGTAAGAAAGGCAAAGTACAGGACAGTCAAGGGTACCTGCCACAAGGTAGAATCTTCATAAAAATAATCCTACGCTTGTACCAAGACATGGAGAATAAATGTGGAAGGGAGAAAACAGCCAAAAAACAAAAACTGAAAATTCTCTCACTGAGATGTAGGTTGTAGGTGGTGGAATATTGTCAAGTGCATAGTTCTTCCTTGATTCAATGTAAATATTATTCACTGTGTGTCCACAACAAGTTGAGTAATTCATTCCCACATGTGGATAACATACTTTCAAGGCAACATCTCTAGTGAGTCATTTTTCTGGACAGTTATCTCCTGAGCTCGAAGAAACCACAATTATTTCCATGTGGAATTGGTTCAACTGAATTTTTCAAGTAGGGGCTTGATATCATATTTAGCTCACAGACAGGTTCCCAAACAGGTTTTCCCCAGACACATATCTACTTATTTGCATTCCTTACCTCTCTGGCTGGCTAGAAACCAGTCTTCTTTCATTGTCTGTTTCTGGGTTTATTTTTGGGTCAGAAATATCCTCCTTCTACACATGTACACACATAGGATAAAAACTTTTTGGTCTCTATATTTTCCACAAAGAGTTTGAATACATATTATCTGGCCTCAATGGAGTTTAAACTTCGGTTTAAGCTTAAACTATTCTTAGGAGGCTGAAATAGTTGCTGTGTAAATGACATTTTCTATGACACCTGTGTAGTTATTTTTTGTTTGTTTTTGCTTTGTTTGGAGGCCACACTTAATAGTTCTCAGGGCTTACTCCCTGAGAACTATACCAAGCAAGCCAAGAACATTAATGGCTATATAATTGCTCTGGTTCAAAATCTGTGTGGTTATTATAGGAAAAAATGCTAACAATCAGGAAAACTGAAATGCAGCAAAGAATAGATTATATTAGAAAAAACAATTTCGCAGACCAAGTCTTGTTCTATTTAACACTAGTCTTGCTGTATCCTTTTGGGTTTTGTTTATAATTGGAATTATTACAGCAACAGGGGAGTTATTGAAGTCCTGGGATATTTATGGAGAACCAATCAAAGTCAAGTCATTTATATAGTGAGACTAAGCTACTTATACTGACTAACTTTTGCAAATCATAAATCATAGATTCAGCATCCCCAGAACACAAATGATCTGAATTTCAGTCAAGGAAGAAACATGACTATCATTTTTTAATAGTAGCCACACCCCATGTTGCTGGGGGATAAGCAGGGTGTATTCATGGAAATTCTGAGTCCACTGATATATATGGGTGTGGAGGATGCTGCTTGGATCCTGCAGTGCTAGGGGCATTCTAGAGTTATCAACTGTTGATGTTTGGGGGATCCTTATGGGTACCAGGGACTTAATTATGGCTTTGAACATGCTTGGCATATGCTCTAATACTTGAACTATTTCTCTGCAATCACTCAACAATCACTTATCCATGCCTTTTTCTTTAATTTATCCACTTATAAGTGAAGGGTACCTTTAACATATTAGGAACCATATTTGGCACAGAGTAAGTTGATGCCTAAGGCATTTATAAGCTGGGTTATTAAGATACCATCTTTACCTCAAGGATCTCATGGTGAATCTAAACAAGATTTTACCACAATAAAATGAAATTGAGTGGGATCAAGCAGGACTGGGTCCTATCTGAGTATCAGAACTTGATTTCTAAACTTGAGTACAGAAATTAAATTTTATTGAACCTCTATCACCACAATTTCCTTTTTTGTCAAGTAGTATTTTACTATGGGGTTTGTCCCAGAGTCACTGCAAATGCTAAAGGAGATAACCTCTCTAAATTGTCAGCAAAACCCTTGGTGACTGGCCAATGTTCCTGACAGCCAGCTATTGTTAGGTGTTAAATAAGGGAAATCATCACCAGAAAGCATCACAGTTGCTCACTCAGTGGCTTGGATGCTAAACTCTCACTGATTGTTCTGTGATCAAGTGAGTTAGCCTCCTTGCACAGTCTATTTCTACTCTGTAAAATACTGATAACATCGAATACAGAGCATTATTCTAAGATGCAAATGGTTCAATGCACATAACATCCTTGGCATAGTGACAGAGACATATAAACTCAATAAACTCATAGTACTATAACAGAGGTTTATACTTTAATTGAGTGGCCCCCGATAGGATCAGGGCACCTTTTCAGTGAAGGAGATTACCTTGAAAATGTGTGTAATTAGTGGCAGGGGTCAGAGCCACCAGCTTCCATGGGTGCGAAAACAACCTTGCAGCTAGTTTCTGGATCGTGGACCAGTGACATTCTGTTTGTGCACTTTGGACAGAACATTAAATGGAAAATTTGACAGTTGTTGTCTCTGAAGTTTTGTGGGATAGTACAGGGTGTGGCAAGTCCAAACTCCTGTCTCCTCCTCCTTTATGGCAAACTTTCCTAGAAAATTTTTTTCTTTTCTCTTACAACGCAAAGATACCTTCAACAGCATTAAGATAACAATAGGATTCTTGATGGATCCTCACTGTCCTCTCTCCCCCACCAACCACAGAGTTCTGGGTCATTATAAAAATTTAACTCTTCTTCCAATTTGTGAGGTCCAAATTGAGCTGCCTGCCTTGACAAAAATTCTAGAAAGTGGGTGTGAAGAAAGTCATGATGGATGAAGAGGATACAAGAGAAACCTACAGAAGCTTCTGTGAGCATCTTCACCAGTTGGCAAATGACTAGCTTATTTTCCCAAGGTTATTGGCTACTTCAAGTTCTGTTAGGAAGAAGGGTTTTTGGGAACTTTGGGGAGGTAGTTCTATTGCTCAGCTCAACCAGAACATCAATAGAATTGACTTCACCACCAGTGGGCCACTAAGGGTGCACATATAGCACGTGATTAAGCACATCAGAGAATCAACCTCTGTGGACGAACTTTTTTTAAATTTTTGGTGACATTCTGGCAGTTCTCAGGGCTTACTCTAGCCTCTGCACTTGGGGACACTTTAGGTGGAGTTGGATGACCATACGCGATGCCAGGAATTGGCCAAATGCCAGGGGTTACACCTGGTTTGACAAAGTGCCAGACAAGCAATTTACCTGCTGTCCTACCTCTCTGGCTTCACTTGTGGCCTTTATTAGGGAGAGACTCTGATTCATGACAGAAATTAAGCTAAATTTCCTGCTCCTCTCCATCAGATTGCATTTTAACCTGAAAGGATACAGCCTACAGCTTCCAGGAAACCCTACAGCTACCTCTCTCAACAACAGACCCAGTGACTGCTGAAGAGAGAGGATAAATAGAAATACTTAAGACCATGTAACCTCTTACACCTTGAAGTTTTTATTTAAATTAATCACTAGATTCTCTTCCTCTCTTGGCTTGAACAGGTTTAATCTTGTCTTCTCTATCTTACAAAAGGTCGAATGCACAACTTTTGTTTTGTTTTATTTTTACTTTGGGGCTTCACTTTATGATGCTCAGGGTTTACTCCTGGCTTTGTGCTCAGGAATCACTCTTGGTAGGCTCAGGTAGCATACCTTGGGATACCATATGGATACCATATGGGATGTCTTGAACCCAGGCATTGAAAATGTCTTGCTGTGCTATTGCTCTGGCCCCACAAAAATTTGCACAACTTTTAAGACCTGTAAAAACTGACTCTCTGGAAACATTAGGCCAATGGTCACTCATATGATATTTCTTGCACTACCAAACCTGGTAGACCTAGCAGAAAACACTGAAAAAGAAACTTTGGCAGTTTAGAAGAAGAGTACAAAAGAAGCCCCAGTAAATATTCTGCTATCAATTAGAAGCTTAGACCTGAGGCCAGGCCTTAACTTGCTTTTGTTTTTCTATTTTTATCCTCTGCAGTTATGGGACACACATGGCTGTGCTCCCTAGAAGCATCCAAAGGGAAAGGCAGCACAGATCCCTGTACTAGTCTTAGCCTGAGCTGGGCAGTGTCCCTGGAAAGTAATCTGTGAATAGGCTTTGTACTCAGAAAATAAACCGTTTTCAGGAACCATATGTTGAATTCTTTTGACAAATGAACAAATAAGTTTAATTTTTATTCTCCAGGTCACATTGGACCTATTCCCTATAGGGATTTCAGAGAATAAGAAAAGTATTGCTTGCCTTTTGGCTTATTTCTAGGATTAACATCAAGTGGTAGTGTGTATGTGTATGTGTGTGTGTGTGTGTGTGTGTGCGCGTTCAAACCCAATGGAAATAGGACAGACATTTTCTGAGCAGCAACTCTGTGATTGGTTTATGCCAGGACTGAAATATACATCATATACACTTTTATGGAAAGCCCTTATAACACAGAAAGATTGTAGAGATGAAAAGACTCAGTCCGTGGTAATGGTTAGATCTTTGAGAGTCAGACATTGCCTTCCTTTGATTTGGGTTTCTTGCACAACACTGCTCAGGGTTTACTCCTGGCTCTGCACTCAGGATTAATTATTACTATTAATAATTACTATTAATTACTATTAATTATTAATTATTACTCCTGGTGGGTAGAAGGGCCATATTGGATGCTGGAGTTTAAAACTCTGGTTTTAATTGCTTTACGCACTGTACTTTCTCTCCAGGTCCTGTGGTAATTTTTAAAAGGATTAATTTCTTACTTTCTCTATTGTTACCAAATTCTTAACAGGGTGCAAGGGGTCAGAAAGATAATACAGGGTCTTGCATGCAGCCAAAATTGGTTCAATTCCAGAGACACTAGAGTGTCCCAGAGAATTCTCAGCATTATATCAATTAGTAGCCCTACATCTTTTGGACATTGCAGAGAATTTCTACCCCAGTTGACCAAGATTGGCAGAGAGAGCCCTGAGGTCTCCTAATCATTGCTCAAGGGATCTGTCTGCATCCCTCTCACCTCACAATTATCTGCATCTGTTAATGTCATGCTTTGGTCTTAAATGAATCACCAGATCATTATCATCAACTTCTCTTTAGTACATATGATCATTGACCTATGTTTTTGAGGTTTGACCAATGATTTTAAGAACAAGGTAATATTTGAAATGGATACATTTGGGGCCGAAGAGATAGTATGGAGGTAAGGCGTTTGCCTTTCATGCAGAAGGTCATCAGTTCGAATCCCAGCGTCCCATATGGTCCCCTGTGTCTGCCAGGAGCAATTTCTGAGCATGGATCCAGGAGTAACCCCTGAGCACTGCCGGGTGTGACCCAAAAACCAAAAAAAAAAAAAAAAAAAAAAAAAAAAAAAAAAAAAAGAAATGGATACACTTAATAGGCTTATAGAACCATGTCATTTTTGAATTTACATCTTGACCTGCAAGATATAAACTGTTTACTATTTGAGTCTTTAAAATAAAAGCAGCTAACTCTCCAATCACTTTCATTTTGAAACCAAATTCCATGCCTTTATAAATCTGAGCTGAGCATAGCAGCTGAAATAAGTGATCCAAATCTCTCAGTGTGGACAAATAAAGATAGGCAATATCCTGCCAAATTTAATTACAATAGCGTATGATTAGCTTTTTAAGGTAGAATTGTGGGGTCAAGGTGTGATGTGTTTGACTTCTGTTTTGATCAGTTATATTGCCTAGCTGCTGATTTCAGCCAGAATTCTTACAGTTACAAGCTCTTATTCCAGCTATATCTGTTGGTCGTCGTCACTGTCTGCTACTAGGAGGGCTGCATCACTTGGAAGGTGATTAAAAATGCAGCAACTTGGCTTCTATGCTGTACCTTCTGAACCAAAGTTGCATATTAATCTTGGAGGGGAGTTGTGTGGTAATTGGAGGTATATCTAGCCAACACCACACTTCCCTCTTCCTAGCAGAGGGCCAGATTTGTGAAGGTGACTCTTCATTCTCCACCAGCTTATGTTGCTTGAAAAATGGAACCACTCCTATTCAACATAGCACTGGAAGTACTTGCTATAGCAATTAGGCAAGAAAAATAAATCAAGGGAATCCAGTTAGGAATGGAAGAAGTCAAGCTATCACTGTTTTCAGATGACATGATACTCCACTTAGAAAACCCTAAAGATTCTACCAAAAAGCTTCTAGAAATAATAGATTCATATAGCAAAGTGGCAGGCTACAAAATTAACACACAAAAATCAATGGCCTTTTTATACTCTAATAATGATAGGGAAGAAATGGACATTAAGAGAATAATCCCATTCACATTAATGCCACACAAACTCAATATCTTGGAGTCAACCTGACTAAAGATGTGAAGGAGCTATACAAAGAACATTATAAAACACTGCTCCAAGAAATAAGAGAGGACACACAGAAATGGAAACACATACCCTGCTCATGGATTGGCAGGATCAACATTATTAAAATGGCAATACTTCCAAAAGCATTGTACAGATTTAATGCGATTCCTCTAAAGATACTCATAACATTCTTCAAAAAAGTGGATCAAACACTTCTGAAATTTATTTAGAACAATAAACACCCTTGAATAGTTAAAGCACTCCTTGGGAAAAAGAACATGGGAAGCATTACTTTTCCCAATTTTAAGCTGTATTACAAAGCAATAGTTATTAAAACAGCATGGTATTGGAATAAAGACAGACTCTCAAATCAGTGGAATAGGCTTGAGTACTCAGAGAATGTTTCTCAGACATATAACCACCTAGTGTTTTATAGAGGAGCAAAAACATCCTAAATGGAGCAAGGAAAGCCTATTCAACAAGTGGTGTTGGCACAACTGGTTAGCCACTTGCAAAAAAGTGAACTCAGACCTCAGAGCCCCCAGCTAACACCATGTACAAAGGTAAAATCCAAATGGATTCAAGACCTTGATATCAGATCTGAAACTATAAGGTATATAGAACAACATGTAGGTGAAGCACTCCATGACATTGAGACTAAAGGCATCTTTAAGGAGGAAACAGCACTCTCCAAACAAGTGGAAGCAGAGATAAACAGATGGGACTATATTAAGATGAGAAGCTTCTGCATTTCAAAGGAGATAGTGCCCAGAATACAAAGGCCACCCACTGAGTGGGAGAAATTATTCACCCATTACTCATCAGATAAAGGACTAATATCCAAAATATATAAGGTACTGACAGAACTATACAAGAAAAAAATAACATCTAACCCCATCAAGAAATGGGGAGAAGAAATGAACAGATACTTTATAAAAGAAGAAAGGCAAATCACCAAAAGGCACATGAAATGATGCTCAATATCACTAATCGTCAGGGAGATGCAAATCAAAACTACTATGAGGTACCACCTCACGCCACTGAGATTGACACTCATCACAAAAAAGAAAAACAAGCAGTGGTGGCGGGGATGTTGAGAGAAAGGAACTCTTTTTCACCGCTGGTGGGAATGCCATCTAGTACAATGTGTATAGAAAGTGATATGGAGATTCCTTCACAAACTGGAAATTGAGCTTCCATACAATCCAGCTATACCACTCCTAGGAATATACCCGAGGAACACAAAAATACAATACAAAAATCCCTTCCTTACACCTATATTCATTGCAGCGCTATTTACAATAGCCAGACTCTGGAAACAACCAAGATGTCCTTCAACAGATGAGTGGCTAAAGAAACTGTGGTATGGGCCTGGAGAGATAGCACAGCGATGCTTGCCTTGCAAGCAGCCGATCCAGGACCAAAGGTGGTTGGTTCGAACCCCGGTGTCCCATATGGTCCCCCGTGTCTGCCAAGAGCTATTTCTGAGCAGACAGCTAGGAGTAACCCCTGAGCACTGCCAGGTGTGGCCCAAAAACAAAAAAAAATAAAGAAAATAAACTGTGGTACATATGCACAATGGAATGCTATGCAGCCATCAGGAGAGATGAAGTCATGAAATTTTCCTATACATGGATGTACATGGAATCTATTATGCTGAATGAAGTAAGTCAGAGAGAGAAAGATGCAGTTTCACTCATCTCTGAATATCTGGCATATTATATCTTTTGTAGACTGGGTTTTTTTTTGGGGGGGGGGTGAGTAGAGAAGTGGAGACTATACCTGTCGTAGGTGCTCAGAAATTATTCCTGGCTCTGTGGGTGGAACTAACCATGTTAGTCATGTGCAAGGTAAATGTCCAATCCTATGTGCTATTGCTCTTCCTCCACCCATTTTTTTGTAGACTTTTAGGTCAAAAGCCTCAGCTTCTCCAAGACTGCATAGAAAGTTTCTTCATCTCTTATTTGAAGGATGGGAAAAATAAATGCCTGTGTCAGGAGTTTTGTAGTGTCATTAACTTGTCTCTGCCCTTCAAAATAAATAAGTCAGCTTTTAATTTTGAGTGCATCTATACACCCAAAATGATCCAACCCTTCTCAGGAAAAAAAAAAACAAACCCTAAATCAGAATTAGTGAGACTTGAGCAATTTCACAATTGACATTCTGGGTTCAGAGAAGCTGGGAGTGCAGATAAAGGGAAAAGATACAGAAGAAGTACTTTTATTTGCTTTCAACACAATTTCCACTGACAGTCATAACCATTCTAAGAGACAACACTAATGGCTTTACAACCATGCTGGAGCTTCCAAAATACTCTTACAAATAAAAACAAATGATGCAATGAGTACAATAAGCCTTTGGGGAAACTAACCATAAAGGACACCAAAGTGTATACAAACATATGCAGTGCAATTCTGCCAAGAACACATTCCTTTTGAAGACTGACTAGGATCTGACACTTCAACAACCCAACTGTTACCCACAGGCCTCAGTGCTGTGAGAGGCTTTGTTGTTAAACCACAGTCTTTCATTGTGTCTTCAAGATATCCTGAAATATTCTTAACATCTGTAAGATGTACCACATTAGGCTTAACAAAGGAAAAATAAACATGCTCCTGCAAACATTGTTAAAAAGCAATGCATTACACAGTGGTTTTTCTAGTTCTATTAAAAGGGGGAACACCAGGGTCAGGACATGGATTCCAAAAAAAAATTATTTTTAAACCTTCAAGGATTTGACCTAGATAATAGAAGTTAATAGTAAAAAGTTTCAATGTAATTTTGCTAATGTTTTTATTAATGTTTTGTTAAATAGCTAAATAATGTTAAAATAACCAGAGTGCAATTGTATATGCAGAATGGTATATTAATTAAAAAGAACTATTTCTATTCTTGGTAAGCTTATATGTTAGAAGAATGTATCTTTAAAAAATATTTTTGTTAAGGAGGAAATTTGGGTATGTGATATATTTTTAAATATATTTGTTGCTTTTTGGTTTTGTTTTTACAAAACTTTTGATCTTTCTTAAGGTTGTAGGTACTTAGATAAAATCGAATCTATTCTACTTCTCTGTTTCTACTAAACTGTTCAAAAAAGAAGCTAAATTTGTAATCCCTGTTGACTTCTTACCTTTGTGATCATTGAGCCACAAATATGAGTAAAGACTAAAGTGGGCTCCATAACTGTCATTTTCTTTGTCACTTTGACTCCTTTTCACTGAGTAGCACATTGTCTGTGACTAGTAAAAGGTGACTAGCATCGTCTGTGACTAGTAAAATCTAGTAAAAGGTGACAAAGATTATATGGAATGTAAGTGATTAAAATACCTATGACAGTGAAGTCTGTTCTTCAGGTTATTGTCTCCTGGCTTACTTTAGAGAAGCAAGTTGCTGCATGCTGCATTTTTTGTTATGTGTTTTTTTATGCTCATTTTTTCATGTATTCTTTCTGTATATACAAAAGTCCATAGGATGAGACACCTGACAAGAAACTGATAGAAACTAAATGTTGAGAGGCAGTAAGAAATAGAGGCCTTCTTTCTAACAGCCTGACAGGAATTGATTTCAGCTAACCTGTGAAGTGGGGCAAAGATATTTTCCAGCTTGAACATTGACTAAGATCTCAGCTCTGGTCAGAACTTGGATTGCAGGGATTCCAGGTTAGCTTCAAGGCTATCCTAGTACTTTGAGGCATAAAGTATTCATGGGAACTACTCACATGTACAATCTAAAATTTTAGAGTAATTAATACCTGTAGATCCCTTAGTAGACAAAGAGTAATGTAGAAAAGGATATATATACATATATCACTTTTCCATTGATAATTCTTTTTATAAAATGACCTAGAAGTGAAATTCAGCACAAGTAGCTTATAATAGGTCCCAAGTTGTAAATATTCCTTGTATTAGCCTTTCTTAATGTTTCAAACTTCTTATTCTTGATCCATAGTAACCATGAGATGGTAAATTATATTGTTTAAAGTAAAAAATACTGCTAATATTTATAAAAATATTTTGAAATCACAATAAAAAGTCGCTCTTGGGATCAGAGCAGTGACACAAGCAG
Source organism: Crocidura indochinensis (assembly GCA_004027635.1). Taxonomy (NCBI): domain Eukaryota; kingdom Metazoa; phylum Chordata; class Mammalia; order Eulipotyphla; family Soricidae; genus Crocidura; species Crocidura indochinensis. The sequence goes on from PVKC010006615.1 coordinate 15,157, forward strand.
TAAGACATTTGCTTTGCCTGTGCTAGTCTAGGACGGACCACGGTTCCATACCCTGGCGTTGCATATGGTCCCCTAAGCCAGGAACGATTTCTGAGCACATAGCCAGGAGTAACCCCTGAGCGTCACCAGATGTGGCCCAAAAACAAACAAAATTGCTCTTGACTAGTATTGCATAACCTGTAGCTTTGGGTAGAACAACTAACTTCTATAGCACAAACATGCTATTTTAAAGCTATCCTTATAGGCATCCAGATTGTGCTATCCAGTTATCATGTATGAATGAACTAACTCTGCCACTCAAGTTCTATTCTTTATTAATAGCAATGGGAGTCAAACTCATCATAATTACTCCATAGAAAATTAGAGTTTCATATGATACAAATTAAGATATAAGTTTTAATTAAAAATCAAAATGAATAAAAACCCTGACCTTTCATATATTAATTTCATGCTTTTAAAAAATAGTAAAAGCCATTTGCACAGAGAAACTGCTCTATATTTTGTTTTATTGGTATTTCCCTGTATCAAAATATGAGTTACCTTGATAAAACACTTAAATGATCTATTCTCTGCCATCTTATATGCATTTGGGATGATCTAGAAGACTAATGATACTGGTCCAAAGAAATTAGGAATAGCAAATTTCTAGACAAGGCCTTGTCTTCTCTCTCTTCCTGAGGCATAAAAGCATAAAGATACAGAGAAGTTATTCATTTTGTCCTTACTTTCTTTAGATTTGTAGATTAAATGAGGTTTGCCTCAGAGAATCAGTTCAGTTCTCAATTTTATTATTCAGTCTGGTATTCCTTGATTTGTAGATTATTCCTTTATAAAAATTAGTCTTTTTGGCTCATTTGTTTTTTCCTATTTTTCTTTTTCTTTATTCTTTCATTTTCTTTCTTGTATTTTCTTCTTGTCTCTTTTTCTTCTAATTTCCTTCTTTCCTTTCCTTTCCTTTCTCTTTCCTTTTCTTTCTTTCTTTTCCCTTCCCTTCCTTTCCATTCCCTTTCCTTTTCTTTCCTTTCCTTTCCTCTTTCCTTTCCCTTAACTTCCCTTTTCTTTCCTTTTCCCTTCCATCCCTTTCCTTTCCCCTTCTCTTCCTTTCCTTCTTTTCTTTCCTTTTTCTTTTCCTTCTTTTCCTTCCTTCCTCCCTTCCCTTCCCTTCCTTTCCTTTCCTTTCCTTTCCTTTCCTTTCCTTTCCTTTCCTTTCCTTTCCTTTCCTTTCCTTTCCTTTCCTTTCCTTTCCTTTCCTTTCCTTTCTTTTCCTTTCCTTTCTTTTTTTCCACTCCTTGACGTATCTGGTAGTTTTCAGGTGTTACATCTGGCTCTGTGCTCAAGGATAACTCAAGGAAAACTTTTGGTAAAGCTCTGAGGACTAAGGAGTGCCAGGGATCTAATTCGGTTGATCTCTTGCAAGAGAAGTATCTACCCACTATAATGTCTCTTTCAGCTCTTGAAAACTTTTTGTGACAGGGCAGGCAAAATAGTTGTTTTGAAGACATGAGTCTTCTTTCAACTTCTTTCAACTTCCTGGCATATTGTTAATAAAGCTCTTCTTTTCAATCTATTTCTGTGCCTCTCATTTGACTAGCCCTGGAATGGCAATGCAACTAAATCACCTAGTTTTCTTTTCTACATTTGGGCATGTCACTTAGAATTTACTAGAAGTCTTTCAGAGTTCTCTCAAGAAGTGGAAAGGACATGCCCCATTGATTCCAGAGGGTTCATAAAATGAAGCAGAAATTAGGTTAGATTGAGAAAGAACCTACATTTTGGGAGGTTCCTATTAGGTGGGAAGTTCTATTCAGGGAAACAAGGAGAGTGGGATACAGAGGGGCAAAAGGCTTAACATGAAACACTCCAAGTTCTTGTTGCTGCTTCAGGCTGAACAAGAGGAAAAACAGTATTTCAGCCTGTTTAGTCTTTCATTTGTCCACTTGACTAGTCTGGAACAGATGATGAATGGCAAAAACATGAGTGTGGATGTTTAAATAAGACTATAAGACACAAGAGAAACGGAGCAATCACAGGTGTAAGTCTTGGATGCTAAAGCTGGTTAGAAACAGAAACAAATAAAGTTCTGAGATGCCCTATTTATTTGTATGGTCAACAATCATTTTTCCATTAGAATAATTCACATATGTAACTCAACTCTGGTTTGCCAGGAATCAGGGTTTGTGTTAAAGACCACTACCTAAGAAAGGACTCTTAAAATACATATTAGTGGCATTTGACTTACATAAAGACCACAAAAAAAATTTTGACTCAGTCGAGGCCCAGAGAGACTGGGGGCTGGCAAGGGGACTTGTAAAGGAGCAGAACATTCAGGAACTGCAAATTTTAAGCAGTTTCCCAAACTCATCTCTACTTCCCACTGCCATTTTCTAGCTGGAATCTTTAGAGAATGTTCCTGCCACATGACTCCATGTTCTTTGCTCTATCACTCTAAAGAGACCTGTTCTGTCTAAACCTCATCTGTCCCTTTAAATACATTGGATCTCATAAAGAATAGTTAAGAGGTGTCAGCTCTGGCTCTGGTGTCAGAAAGACTTGGTTAACTTTTCAATTCCACTCTCTGAACCTATTGACCTTGTGCAAATTGTCATAGGATTTTTTTAATAGCACCTCATAGAGTTCTTAAGAGTTTTGTTTTTCTTGGGTTGAGGGATCTGAGTGAAATGATGCCCCACCCATTGATGCTTAGGGACTACTCACAGTTCTGTGCTTGTTTCCATTTGATGCTGGGCAGGAATAAAACTAGGATTGGATGGGTATAAGACAAGTGCCTTAATAGTGTCGTGTTTCTTCAATCCATTGCTGAGAGATTTTATGAAATACTGGCTGTGGTATGGTTAAGTTGTCGCTCATAATGTAGTACATATTTAATAAATAGTAGTCACTTTTTTCCTGTTTTCATGTGGAGATTTAGTTTTTTTAAAATATAATATTGATTAGTGCTTATGTAATAATCTGCTAGTGGAATACTTTATAAATACTCTTAGGAACATATTGAAATAAGTTGCATCTACCCCATAAACGGGATTCTCTAATGCTGGGATAAGAAAGGCTAAGGATAGGAAAAATCAATAGGAGAGACAGTTCCAATCTGTATCTTTGAAACAAGGAGTGGGGTACTGCTCATTGTTCTGCCATTTAACCTAATTTAATCCCATAACCAAACCATAAAATAGAGATCCCTACTTCTTTTCCACAGGTGAGGGAGCTGTGGTTTGGTAGACTAAATCCCTATCCAGTCACCGCTGGCAGTAGGAATTTTTCCATACTATTCCCCAGTGAGGTTTTGAGATTTCTTGCACTCTCCTCCTAGTGCCTCTAAGTATGTGTGCACTATAGTATCTAACCAGGATGAAAACCTGATGGAAGCTCTCTTTTTTGTCTCTGGATAATGACTAGTTGTTCCATGCCACCCCCATGTTCTCCTTGAAACGTTGCATAGCTTATATTGTCTATGTCGTTCATATTTTCAGTACTATGGCTCATCAGCTTTTATTTTTTTATAATATCTTTATTTAAACGTCTTGATTACAAATATGATTGTGATTAGGTTTCAGTCATGTAAAGAATACCCCCCTTCACCAGTGCAACATTTCATCAGCTTTTAGACACTGAAAATGATTTGTAATTAACATGCTGTATTGGGGAAATGTGACCTAATGCTCAAACAAAAGGATGAGATGAACCTCAAACACAATTGCCATCACCAGGGTTCAATCGAACCCTTCATGCTCAATCGACTCAGCAAGAGGTAAAAGTAGGCAAATAACTGTCTCTTGATTTGACTTCAGACACCAAAAAGCAAAGCTAATAAAATACACAAGACTTAGATTTCCTTAAGCAATCTGAACATGGTACCAGCAGGGAGATGAGAAGCATGTTTAAAATTTGGTGAATTTCAGGGCACAAAGTAAATTGTATACAAACCAACAAACTTAAAAATAATTGGAAAAGGGGGTGGGGTAAAAATAATTGGAAAAGGCTGGAGTGATAGTACAGCTAATGATGGTTGCCTTGCATACAGTCAATCCAGATATGATTCTTATTAGCCCCATAGTCTAGTCCCTAAGCACCAGAGGAGTGACTTTGGGTTCAGAGCCAGGAGAAATCCCAGAGCATCACCAGATGTGGCTAAAATTAAAACCAACCAAATAAAAAGTTTTGAAAGACTTCAGAGGTGAACAAAAAGATAAGTTTCCTGCCTTTTGTAAGTTCAGAAAACAAACAAAACAGGTAGCTGAGGGTCACAGAGTAGGTAAGGACAGAGAGGAAGGTAGAGAAGGGAAGAGAAAATAAGAATCATGCTGTTACTTCCTTAGTCAACAAGCATTTGGAAACATAAAAGGCCAATTGGTTCAGGGCGTTGGCTCTTTTTCCATCTCCCACTGTTTTTAGTACATAAAATGGGTATAACATAGGGATGTTGAAAACGTTGAATTTTTATGAGAAATAGATAAATTTTTTGGTGTGTACTAGCTTACACACTCCAAGAATCCTCTAGCCTATGTTATCATCTGTAACAATGTTCATAAAGTGCTTGGGAAAATGATACTCAGTGCATTTTGTTAATTCAGCTCTGACTGAACAATTTAGTGGATACATAAGAGGATGCACAAATTTTGCCTTTCAAATAATAGCATGTCAAAGTGATACTCAGAGACCTTGTTTTTTTAAAAGCAGTGCCCAAATATTAATCCTGGATATGGAATATTCAGAATCATTATCTCTCTTTTTGTGAGGAGGAGATCAAAGAGGGTAGATTGAGGCAGGAAGAAGTTTACAAGCACTGCATCAGCTTTGGTCATCTTCCTACATTATCTGGGTTTGCTCATATTGACTTCTTTCTGAAGTTCATTCAGGGTGGAGATAATTAAGTACACAGACCTAGAATAACAAAAAATTGTCTGTTTCTAGCCTCTAATAATAGGTTCCTAAGCAACAGCAAGTGGCTGCAGTTGGATGTATCTTCACAGTATATTGATTCCTCTGCATTATTGCTCAAATGAAATTTATAAATGCTACTCAACCGAGATTAGAGGCTAGACAGGGAGAATGTTCTCTGCCCAAATTCAAAGCTTTTACTAGAGTAGCAATAGCCTAAATCTTTAGGAGGAATCACAGGGTTGTCATGGCTGCCACGTGCAAACGAAACTCATGTAGAAAACACCTGATTGGTGCAGCAGCCAATAAAACTGAGGAGAGATTTTTGTCCACATCCCTCTCTGGGTGCCTGGAGCTCAGCCCTAAGGGAAATCCTTTCACTCTCTTTTTCCAGTGTTCCAGGGAACATGCACATATGTTGCTGACATCTGTTGGAGCCTCAGCTTTCCCATCACCTCTAACACTGCTAATGTGGGATCATATTTTAAAATTGTAGAATGGACAGCCCCTCCACACAGAACAAAGAATGCATGCTATAATAAAAAAAACTTACAACTCTGTTATTATGTTGTTCAATTTAAAACAACCTCATCTGGCCAGAATGATTAGCACAGTGGGTAGGGTGTTTGTCTTACACTCTGCTGACACAGGTTTGATCCTTGGCTACCCATATGATATGCTGAGACTATCAAGAGTAATTGCTGAACAGAGTGATGAGTAATCCTTGAGCACTTCTGGGTGTGGACCAAAAACCGAACACATACAAATACACCTACAAACAAAACAAAAATAACTCAACCTCAGGATTGTGAGGTATTGATAAGGCCTCTCCGTACAAGGCTGCATCTATCTCTGAGGACTTAAGCAAAGGACAGAAGTCAAGAACAGCATAGTATGTTCCTTCAGTACACAGATTGCACCGCTTGTGTTTTTTGTGAAACTATCTGAAGGTAATATTTTGCCTCTTTTCTATCTTGTCTAGGTTATGTTGATAGACTGACATCACCTCCCAGGACTTTGCAGACCATAGTGGATAAGAATTAGAGACTGAATAGATACTGAAGGTCCCTGGGGTAAACTCCAAGAAATGGGATTACTGGCTCATATGGAAGCTCAATTCCTAGTTTTGTTTTTTTGTTTTGAGATTTCTCATTACTCTTTGCTATGAGTGAAGTTATTCAGGCGAGAAATTGGCACAGCAGATCGCTTTCATATGTGGTAGAAAAAGAGGCTACAAAAATGAAGAACTGGCCTTCTGTAGGCAACTTTGGTAGGGGAACTGGGGAGGGTGGAACACTGGGACTACAGTGGAGGGAAGTGAACACTCTGGTGGAGGGTGTGGTACTGGAATATATTAGGCACAAAACCCTATCGCTAACGGCATTGTAAACCACTAGCACCAAAAATAAAATTGAAATGAGGAAAAAAAAACTGGAGACTTAAAATGACTGAAATAAAGAATTGGAGTCTGAAAAATGCCTCAGATCCCTGTCTCACCACCTACTGACTAGCTCGGTGACCTCAGTCCAGGACAAATTACTTCTCTTCTGTGAGCTTCACCTACTAATTTGCAAGGCAATTCCTCCCCTCTCCTTGTCTGCTTCAGAGCAAGATTGGAAGATTCAAAGTGTCCTGATTGTCAAGTCTTCCACCCAATGCTTTCGTTTTTTTATATTGATATATATATATATATATATATATATATATATTTTCTGTATCCAAGACAAACAAAATTGTTTTGAATCTATAGTTGTTTTTGTTTCTTTGTTTTTCATTCTTTTATTTCTTTTTATTTAAAAAAAATACATTTAAGCACTTTGATCACAAATATGATGTAGTTGGGTTTCAGTCATATAAAGAACACCCCTTTCACCAGTGCAACATTCCTATCATTAGTGTCCTCAATTTCCCTCCTCCTGCCTCCTGTTTGTTCATTTCTTCTCCCCATTTTTTGATAGTTATATATTTTTTTCTTATTAAGTTCTGTCAGTACCTTGTATATTTTCTATATTAGCCCCTTATCTGATATGCATTGTGTGAATAGTTTTCTCCCATTCCTATTTCTTCTATTTCTCCCATGGGTGGCTTTTGTATCCCAGGTACTATTTCCTTTGAGGTATAGAAGCTTCTCGGCTTAATATAGTCCATCTGTTCATCTCTGCTTCCACTTGTCTGGAGAGTGCTGTTTCCTCCTTGAAGATGCCGTTAGTCTCAGTGTCATGGAGTGTTTTACCTATGTGTTGTTCTATATACCTTATGATTTCTGGTCTTATAATGTCCAAAAGACACATGAAAAAATGCTCCACATCACTAATCATCAGTGAGATGAAAATCAAAACAACAGTGAGGTACCTACCATATCACACCACAGACACTGGCACAAATCACAAAGAACAAGAACAATCAGTGCTGGCAGGGATGTGGAGAGAAAGGAACTCGTATTCACTGCTGGTGGGAATGCCATCTAGTCCAGCCTTTATGGAAAGCAATATGGAGATTCCTCAAAAAACTGAAAATTGAGTTCCCATACAATCCAGCTATACCACTCCTAGGGATATATTCTAGGAACATAAAGATACAATTCAAAAATCTCTTCCTCACACCTATATTTACTACAGTGCCATTTACAATAGCCAGACTCTGGAAACAACCAAGATGCCCTTTAACAGATGAATGGCTAAAGAAACTGTGGTACATATACACAATGGAATATTATGCAGTCATCAGGAAAGATGAAGTCATGAAATTTTTTTATACATGATGTACATGTAATCTATTATGCTAAGTGAAATAAGTCAGAGGGAGAGAGATAGACACAGAATAGTCTCACTCATCTATGAGTTTTAAGAAAAATTAAAGACATTATTGTAATAAGGTCCAGGTATAAAAGAGTTAAGGGCTGGAAGGACCAATCACAATTTGAAGCTCGCCACAAAGAGTGCTGTTAGGGAAATAACTACATTAAAAACTAGCATGATAACGTTAAATAATTAGAGAAGTAGAATGCCTGTCTCGAATATAGGCAGGGATGGGGAAGGATGTGGGAATGTTGCACTGGAGAAGGGGGTATTTTGTTTATAACTGAAATCCAACTACAATCATGCTTGTAATCATGGCGCTTAAATAAAAATTAAAAAATAAAACAAAGACTAGAAAATAATAAAGAAAACATATTAAAAATGAGAGGGAAAATTCAATTAATATCTAAGTATTATGAAAACAACTTTGACTACATGGATTTTTTAGAAGGTCTTCAGTGGTTCCCACAATGAGAAAAATGTATTTAAAAACACTTGTTTTTATATTTTCTACTGAAGATTAAGATCTAAATGTTTATGTGATAAAAGACTAAGCTCAGTGTATATGGGAATAAAAGAAACATTAGACTAAAGCTATAATAAACCTGAGATCCAACTGACATTGGAAATAAAGGATATACTTATATCAGGCTAGGAAAATAGAAGGAATCAAACATATTCAGAAGCATGAATTATATTTTTAAAGGCTGAGTCACTATGCTATTGAGTATCTAGGTGTCACAGATCACTGTCATGCTTCTTTTACCTCATGTTTTGCTTTTATCTTCTCTACTCTTCCCAAACAGGAAAAGTGTCCAGTACTGTCAGCATTATCAGATAATGTAGTCCTCATAACTACTTGTTGCCCAGAAAAAATATATATATATAAATAAATAATTAAATAAAAAGAACAGTTACCCAGATGGTTTTTTTTTTCAGGCATACAGACTGAATTTAAATATTAAACCTGTAACTTAGAAACTCTTCAGACTTGGAACAAGTTACTTTAATGCACTGAATCTCTGAATGCTGGTGTCTATAATGGGGATTGTGATGGGTGAATAATGGCCATATTCTCTGTGACTCTTCCTTTTGATAAAGGTAGGTTTTTTTTTGTTTGTTTGTTTTTTTTACAATATTTTTAGCAGGTAAAAATGGGCTCTCTCTGGATCCTGATTTGCTGAATCAACAGCAATGCATGGCTCCTGAGCATACTTCCAAGGTCATTGTTTTTTCTTTTAGAACCTGAAGGCTCTGAGGTTATGCTGAAAATTCACTGGAGGGAACAGTTCAGTCATCTCACTCTCTCTTTAGCCTCAATCTATTAAGGACCAGATTGTTGAGAGAATAGCAAAACTGCCACCTAGTCAGTCCTCAAAACTCTGAGAAATGACTGTACAGTTGAAGATCACCTACTAACACAGTGATATGGTTTAGAGACGTCCATTTTGTTTTTCCAGGGACCTATCCAATTTTAGCATAGAAAGATCCCAGGAAAATCCTCTGTCCTGTCCATTTTAAGGGTCATGGCAAAGCAATGACAAAACACCAGAGTAAGAATGTGTAACTCAATTTTTCCAGAACACAGTGAAATGAGGAGGCTAACATCAAACTGCAGGGTCCATATGATGAAATATATAGTTCATGCCTTCAATTTGCAGCATTGAAAGTTACATAATAACTCCAAAACTGGATAACTAATAAAAATATGATCTATTATCTTGATCAATGCTTAAATATTGTATAGTACCCCAAATTAGTATAAAGACACTAGATAGTGTTCTCTGCTGGAAGAAGAGCTACTTTTGAAGCTAGCAGGCCCCTGGGAAATTAAGGAACCAAAAAAGAAAAAGTAAACACTGGTGTTAACCAAACTCAAACCAGCTGTGAGCTCTCAAAACAGTATCACTGTTGAATAAGGAAAACACTTAATATTATGTCATTCTGGGTGGGTCTAGAATAGGACTGTTTTTTTTTTTTTTTGACAATATTTTCCCCCAGTGGCAAATCTGATGAAAATAAACCCTAGATGATCATCCACAGGAAAGGTTAATACATGGTGCTCACAAAAGACAGAATGTTGGGGTCTACTGAGTATAAAAATTCAAAATTTTAAAACTGTTTTAGAGTTATTTTTAAGGAAGAATGATTGGGGGATGGACATTATGAAGGGGGAAGGTAGAACCTTCTTAAAAATCTGAAACTCATTAAACTATGGTGCGATTTCTTCCTAATGCCACAATTATTATGACCTACAAATACATTTTAAATGGGCAAAAGGTAATGCATCTGTATTCTTAACTGAGATTTCTTTTATTTATACAATTAAAATAACTTCTCCATTTCAGTGGCCAGAACTTCTTGTGGCCAAGCAAATAACTATCCTGTCTGTCATTAAAAAAAACTCTGACTTTGCAAAAAGCATGTGAGAAATCATTTTGTAAGCTGAAGAACATATGTCAGCTTTGGAAGATTTAATCAAGAAGGTATTTCCTCCTACAGTCTCCTGATATTCAGGATGCTGAAAATGGGCCCAGGCACATCTGTGCTGCATGTGTCTTCCTTGTATCATGGAAAGACTCGTCTTAACATCAAGACAGTTTGGAAAAGCATCACTATTACTCACTAAACGCCTACACCTTGGTATAATGTACAGTATCATCATACTAAGTCTAACTACCATTGCTCCTGGGAGCAAATAAACATATATAAAAAATAACAGATTTTTAACTTTTGGAAGAATTGGAAGTAAGCGGAATTTTGCATTTTTTCGTAGCTGCTATTATTATTAAATTGTTCTTATTTATTGTTGTCACAACCAGGAATCAAATCCAGAGCCTTACATATGCTTTTATCACTGGACTACATGCCTGGCCCTTTAACAGCTTTTCTTGTTTCTATGTGGAACATAAATATGAGATAAAAGACATGAGTCCTAACTCAGATTTTCATACGGATGAGAGAAAATGGTGACTAAGTTTTTGTTATTCCTCATTCTACCAAACACTGGTAATTCCATATAAATAACTAGATAATGGGTGAATAGATGATGGGTGGATATATATGATAAGTAGATGGATTGAGTATGGATGACTAGGTTAGATGAATGTTAGATGAGTGATGATGGGTGATAAATATATGATAAGTTGTTGTGTGCATAATGAGAATATAGATGAATAGGATAGATAGTCATAAGACAGATGAATGGATAAAAGTGAAATGAATATGACAGAAGGAAGAGCAAAATAAATGATAACTGTTCAATCTTTTCCTCTCCTTAACATTCTTAAGGATTTTTCATAGCTATTGAAAGAAAAGCAAACTCATCATCTTGGCTGACTAGCATTTGGTGATGTTCAAAAATATCTGTAAACACTCTGTCCCTTGATGACTCGGTACTGGCCACACTACTATCCCAATTTGCCTCTTGCATACATATCAATGGTTTAGGTATTTTAGGATCATGATCCTCTTACTATTGTTTAGGATGCTCTTTCCTTGGCTCTTGACCATCTTGTCTCATCCCCCAGTTTCATCCAATATCACCTTCCCAGAGAAATTTTCCTGATCACCTTTTATTTCTGTTTTTGTTTTGTTTTCTTTTGTTTGTTTGTTTGTTTGTTTTTGGGGTCACACCCGGCACTCAGGGGTTACTCCTAGCTCTACAATCAGGAATCTCTCCTAGCAGGCTCTGGGGACCATATGGGATGCCAAGATTCGAACCACTGTCTATTCTTCTGCATGCAGGGCAAATGCCCTACTACTGTGCTATTTCTTCCCACCCCCCTCCCCCAGATCACCTTATTTAAGTATTCATTTCCATATTACCTTTACTCCTATATTCTCCCTTTGGGTTCATCTCAAAAACTAAAATTATTTTAGTAAATAGGTATTTTACAATAATAGATAATATTGTAGTTTGTCTTTCCTTTGGGGATATGAGCTCCTTGGGATCAAGATCTTGACTTTTGCATTATTTGTATCTACAGAAGGGTCTAAAATTGACTCAGATCACTGATACCTAGAGCATTAGTTGGAAGAAGGAAAACAAGGAGTAGGGAGAAGTGTTAGAATATGATTGCAACCATCTAGGGCAAGGCAAGGGCACTTTTACTATCCTAACATTAAGGATAATACAGAAAAACAGTGAGGGTTAAAACATCTTTTGGATATAGAATAAGCAAGACAATAATAGGTAGGATATTGGCAATCTTAGTGTTGATTTCTAGGTTTCTGCCTTCACTGGGAAATATGCCAAAAGGCCTTTGCCACATAAGTTTCTATAACAATCTCTGGCAAATTCTGTGTGTATGGTACATAACATATTTTTCAGAGGGCAACATTGTGAATGGTACCAAAACCTACATCATGTGGGATAGTAACTGTTGGCTTTCCCAGAGAAGAAAGGCTCTATTGTCTGAAAATTATTGCAAGAATGTCTTTCATTTTTCTTAAAACCCAGACATGAGTGAGACCATTTTTGTCTTTCTCTCTCTCTCTCTCTCTGACTTATTTCACTGAGCATAATAGATTCCATGTACATCCATGCATAGGAAAATTTCATAACTTCATCTCTCCTGACAGCTTTATAATATTCCATTGTGTATATGTACCACAATTTCTTTAGCCATTAATCTGTTGTACGGCATCTTTGTTGTTTCCAGAATCTTGCTATGGTAAATAGTGCTGCAATGAATATAGGTGAAAGGAAGGGATTTTTGTATTATATTTTTGTATTCCTTAGGGTATATTCCTAGGAGTGGTATAGCTGGGTTGTATGGGAGCTCAATTTCCAGTTTTTGCTCTTTTGCTATACCAAACACTTAGAGAAGTCATTTTCCCCTAAAATTACCTAGAATAACTCTGACACGATTGTTCAAACTTGAATGGTGTTCAAATAATAACAAAAAAAACCTTATCTTATTGAAACACACAAATTAAGTGAACAAAAGCGAGCAATGGTCCACATTGAGTGGATTCTGTCTGGGATAGCAGTGACTATTTTATTTCACTTTGGCTGTCACTTTGGCAGACTGAAAGACTGCTGGCTCTTTGATCCCAGGCAGTTCATTAGCCTACTATTGTCATTGAGCCTTCTTCACCATTACGAGCTTAAATGCCCAAATTTCCAAATTAAGGTGTTATAATTATTAAATACTTGATACGTTTTGTCCTGGCTAGCACTCACACTAGTAGAAATCATGACTAATCATGATTAGCTCTCAACCTGGGATAGAGAGACCAAAAAACCAACAAGATTGGAGATGTTGCCATGAAACAAAAGATATCTGAGAGTTGGCAACCATGATATTTTGAAGGGAGACAAGAAATAAGCTCTTTGCCTGGTCATGAGCAAGAATGTAGACAGATCCCAGCCAAAGCATCTCAAGCCCAACCATATAACTTAGACTTTGAAGAGATTTCAAACTAAGAAAATAGTGACTTTATAATTGACATCAATTTTAATGTCTAGTGTTTGATAATGTCATAGAAATCAGCATCCATATTTTATTTCAAAAGTTTTATTGCAGCAATACATTGGCTTGTAAATTTGATTTTGGATCTGAATCCTCAGTAGTTTATTAATCTGAGAAGATGTTTTTGATCTTTCTCTCTGATCCACCCCCATTTTTTGAGTCATTTATACTTAGTGGTGACCTGGGGCTATTTCTGTCTCAGTGCTTCTAGCAGTTCTTAGAGATTCATGAGGTACCAGGAATTAAACCCAGGTCTTCTGCATGCTAAGCATGTATTCTGGCTTTTAGCTGTATTCCTGGTACTTTTTCATCTTTTCACTGGAAAAATATTTTTGTTGTTGTTTTGTTTTGTTTTGCTTTTTGGGCCACACTGGTAATATTCAGGGGTTACTCCTGGCTATGCACTTAGAAATCACTCCTGGTTCTGGGACCATATGTGATATCGAGTATTGAACCAAGGTCCATCCTGGATTGACCTTGTGTAAGGCAAACTCCCTACAGCTGTGCTATCACTCTGGCTCCTGGAAAATATTTTTAAAATATATTTTAACTAGCTATGAAAATGTTTTATTTTCCTCTAAGTTCTAGTTTGTAGATGTATTTGTATACAGTTAGCTTCTTACAAAATGGTCTAAGATCCCTTTACTTGTTTTGTTTCCATTGATTACCATCCAGAAACCCAGAAAGCAAAACCAAGAGCTAGGATGAAAAGTAAATCCTCGTTCAACAGGAAGTAGAGAAACTCTATGTGTACAGAGAAGTTCCTTGACTATGACTATTCACATTGAAATAGAAATCTGAATGAGTAGTGAGCAACCTAGAAATTTGCCAGCTCAAGGCTGCAGAAATAGTACAGTGGGTAGGAACTTACTTTACACATGACTTGCCCTAGCTTTGATTTTAGCTACCTTGTATGGTCCCCTGAGACCTACCAGAAGTGATCCCAGAGTAAGCCCTTACACCACTGATTTTGGACAAAACAACAACAACAACAACAACAACAACAACAACTTGCCAATTCTCTAGGTGATAGTAAAGCTTTAAATATTGAGACAAGCACTTAGATAATTTCTGAGTGCTTAAAATTCATACAAATTGTTGTCAAAAGCAAAAGAGCAAAATGTAATAAACCTAAGTATTGATGCAAGAGAAAAAAGTAGAACAGGCTTAAAATAAATTGACAGGACCACTTAATATATACAATAAAAGCATCATGCTATTGGCAATTCTATCAAAATGTCACTGGGAAAATAGTTGACTGCTGTTACTCCTGGAAAAGTAATTCTGTTCTTTTCTATTCTTCAAATTTTTCCTTAAATTAAGACTCACAGAAAAAATCAAGCCTCTGAGTGAACTGTGAGAAACATTATTATTCATCTCTTCCCTTCCCTAGACACAAACACCTTATTTAGTCAGAACATCTTTCCAATGATTAATGTTCAATTTACACCACTGCCAGAGAGAAAGGCACTCAAATTACTAGTTGTATTGATTGTTTATGCCTCCAAAAGGCATGACAAAATATTTCAGCAATGCTGAAAGAAATGTTGATCTTCTGAAAGAGTTGTTAACAAATTTTTGAAAATAAAATGATGGTTTAAGACACTTGCCAAAAGGGTGTTGAACATCACTTAAGTTTGGTTCCCTGAAGAATTTGAGAGGTGAAGGCTTTGTAATTTCCTCCTGCACAAATCTGTAATCTGAGATTCTGTGATCTATGGATCTATTAGAACTGCAAAGTGAACTCAGCTATGATCCTGCTTACCACCTAAGCTTTCCCCTTAGAATAGATGCTATGCTTCATCATTTCAAGCAGAGTCCTTCCTGGCTATTTTCTCCTTTCTTCCTCTTGGAAGCTGCACTTAAGAAAAAAAGTCAAAAGAAAAGATTTTGACAAACAGTATTCTGTATAGTTGGCACAGAAGGGATGGGAATTTGTGCAGGGCTTTTGTTGAACAAGTTCTTACTTTTCTGCCAAAGCAACTCTAATACTGGGGATCTAGTGTTGGAAGGTAACAAACAACAGATTGGATGACTATTTATTCCATCCTAGATTTGTCAAAAATCAAATAAATAAAACAGCTCCCTAACCCAGTAACATTTATTTGAAGCAGGAAGAACACACCAGAGGTAAACTTAAGTTCACTATTAAAGTCTCCTATTTTGAAGTTGGCCTAGTAGAACATTGTGGTGGCAACTTATTTGTGAGAGCACCATGCACAAAATCATAGCTATTTAGAACTAAGAAATAGTTGTTAGATATGAGAAGCCAGGGTCCCGGGAGATAGCATGGAGGTAAGGCGTTTGCCTTTCATGCAAAAGGTCATCGGTTCGAATCCCGGTGCCCCATATGGTCCCCCGTGCCTGCCAGGAGCAATTTCTGAGCATGGAGCCAGGAGTAACCCCTGAGCACTGTCGGGGTGTGACCCAAA
>PVKC010006616.1:0-30828 GCA_004027635.1 Crocidura indochinensis
ACAATCATTCTTAAATTAATATATTTAAGCCATTATGCTTAGGTCTTTTACTTTTATTTTCCTTATACTCATATAGAAAAGAAAGTTTGTCCTTTACTTTTTATTAAAATCATTGAAACTGAAGGTTCTCCCCATCCCACATCTCATCTTACTCTACTTTTTCTACGG
This sequence comes from Crocidura indochinensis, assembly GCA_004027635.1. NCBI lineage: Eukaryota > Metazoa > Chordata > Mammalia > Eulipotyphla > Soricidae > Crocidura > Crocidura indochinensis. The sequence goes on from PVKC010006616.1 coordinate 169, forward strand.
TGTACTTTTTCTATGACTGAATTTTTGTCTAGATTTGAATCTAAACTAAAACTAGAGCTTCTCTATGGCTTTAGACCACATTAGCTGGCAGACTAGGTAACTATTAAGAAATATTTACAATGGTAGAGGAGATCAATTATATCATAATAGATTTATTTATTCCCAAATATTCATACTTCTCTATATTTTGTAATAAATTTTGGAGAAAAATGATAGATGAGATTCATAATAGAACATTTTCTTATAGAATTCTTACAAAAACCCTTTCCTTTATCAGATTACATAAATGTGATTTCCTTTCTAACAAAATGCTCTCAGTGGAAAAGGACAGAAGTTTGTGAGGAATGGCTAGTACATTTCATAAAGTTTCCAGATTTTGAGATTAGGAGTATGATATTTTAAGGGGATTATATATTTATATATATTTTGGGGGCTACACCCAGTGATGTTCAAGGGATACTCCTGGTTTGCATTCAGAAATCACTCCTGGCTTGGGGAACCATATGGGATGCCAGGGGATTGAACCGAGGTCCTTTCTAGGTTAGCACCCAGAGGTTAATATTTTTGAGTAGACGGGGTGAGTTTATAAAAGAATAACAAATAAGGAAACTATCAGTAAGTGATAAGTCCAGTGAAAATGATCTGATACTAGGAAAATACTGGATATTTTGGATGACCAGAAAAGACATTACTGCAAAGTTTATATCATAGTTAATAAACTAAGTCTAAAGGGAGATGGAATCTCTTTTGAAACTGTTGAAAAAGAAACATAATTTCAGGTGAGAAAATTGAAAAGACACTAAAACTAGAGGGAATTTGTCATTTTTTATTATTGGAATGAAATTGAGTGTGCAAAGAATAAAAGTGCATTGGGTAAGGGACAACAACTCAGATAGTATTCTGAAAATTTATCTTCTTATTTATTCTCAAAGCTGTCACTTTACAATCTGCTGTATGAGGAAGTTTCCACCAGGACTGACTGGATCTGACTATAAAAATATCTATAAATATCTCTGGATTAGTCAATAAAGTGGATTAGAGAAGAGTTTTAGCAATTTGGGGGGGAGAAAGAAATGATGGTGATAATAAGAAAACAGTAGCCAGCCGCTGTTGTTTGGAAAGTAGAATAATCAACTTGGCTAATGGGCTATAGTGAATAGATTTAAAAAAATTAAACCAAAGATTATACCCATATCTATTTTTATATTGATGCTTATAATAAATTTATTTTGATTCTTATAAATAAATATTTTACCTAGTTTCTTGTATACTTAGTTTCCTATATAGGATCTTGTCTATATTGGCTATTAAATAAGCCTTAGTAGAATTTCTCTGTGACATATTTTTATTACTGTATATAATAAATGATTGAGAAATATTGAGATTTATCAAAAACTAGGAATAGAACTACTCTATGACCCAGCATATCACATCCTAGAAGCTATCCCCAAATACAAAAATATTAATTTGAAAGAATATATTCACACCTATGTTCATCACCACACTTAGTATAATAGCAAATATGTGAAAACAGACAAAATGCCCAAATAAGGTAATGGGTCAAAAACTCATAGTTAATATCTCTATAGAAGCATATATTCACACAAACACATACACACTGTATTGCTCTAAGAAAGAACAAGACAATGTCACTTACAATAGCATGGAGGGAATTTGAGGATAGCATGCTGAGGAAGTCAGTCAGAAAGAATGGGGTATGCACAGAATATTCGGGTGTTCTCTGTTGTCTATGGGTCTTAAAGATATGTAACAATGTAGTGGCAATACTGCGGAAGTACCTGTCCCCACAAGGATGTTGAGGAGGTTGGAAGAAAGGACTATTGGGTCCTTGGTGGATTCACTGGTGACTGAAGTGATATAATTATGTGCATGAGAAACCATCATTAGTATTGTTAATTACAGGACCCTGGTTTATCCAAAATTAAGTGACTTCAAGTATAAAATATTCACATATTATATTAATAACAATCACTAATTTTCTATTACCATTGAGAGATCAGGGAGATAGATTTCTTTTCCATAAAAATACAGATTTTATTATGATAAAAAGGAATAAAAGAACAGTACATGCACTGAATTCTGTGTAAATAGTAACATCTGGACACTGATTTTCAAGATAATTCTTTAATAAAATCTGTTACATTTTATAAACATGTCATGAATTCCACCAAATTTTCATTAGATAGGCAACATACATTTGTGAATATAGTTAGGAAAAGTTTATACCAGTTTGAGAGAATACTTATTAGAAAATTGAATTCCTTTAAAGGAAGTGGAGAGTGCTCAAAGGGCTTGAGTGCATGTGTGACCTTGAGTTGGACCCTGGTAACTCAGGCTTCCCTACCCCAGAACTAGCAGAAATAAAGACTGGCAGTTCTTTTTGCACCAGGAGAAGCACCAGGGGTATACCATCAGCACTGCATTGTCAGCTCCAGCGTAGAATTATGAGGTTCTCACAACTTTACCCAAGTATCTCTGTGAGTGACCTTGGGAATCCTGAGTACTGCTTGGGAGATCACCTCCCACAAATACTAATTTTTAAAATATCTTTTTAAATCAATATCTAAAGGGATCTGAGGGTCTAGAGATAGTCCCTCAAGATGGACCTCAATCACCAGAAGCGCTTTCTGAGCACAGAGTCTCATGTGCTGCTGAATGAAAACCAACCTCAGCAACAGTAAATAAATAAATGCAGGTAACTGACAGAGTGCCACATCACAGTAGCACTGCCATAACTATAGCAAACTATCATAATGATGCAAATGATATAAAACTATATAAAACTATCATAAGTATCATGACCATCCAAAACTATCATAGATATCCAGAACTATCATATCTAGATAGTTTTTGAGCATGTAGCAAAAAAGGGGATGTTTATTTAAGTAACAGATACGGGTATATGAAAAGTATAAACTGAAAATCCAATTCATCATATCATATGTTAATTATGATAATTATATAAAATATATTATATATAATATTATAATATATGTTATATAATATATTATATAATATTATAATATGTTATATAATGTAATTAATAATTACAAAATAGTCTTAAAAACTTTATTTGGAAATTTGTCATGTACTCATAAATGGAAATATATTATTCAAAAATAATTTAGTCAATTAAATGTGTACTATATTATATATTAACTTTTGAAATATTGATATCCTTCCTGAAATAACTATGAAAAGAAAATGTATATTTATACTTGAGGATTCAGAGAGATCGTACAGTAGGTCAGGCACCTGCCGTAACACTTTGCCAGCCCAGGGTCTCTCCCTAGCACCCCAGAATGGAGCCCCAAGTCCATAGGAGTGACCCTTTAGTGCAGAGCATTGAACACTGCAGCTGGTGCCCCAAACCAAAAATAAATAAATCAAACACATATGATGGCTTGATGCTGATGTCCGTCTCCACACCAAACTTCTCTAACTTCCACCAATTCCCTGAGTTTTCTTATGAAAGACCTACTAATTACCTGTGTAAATGAGCTAAAATATATCTTTAGCTTATATTCACATAAATGCAAATATATCGATAGTAAATAGTTGATAATTCTTATATAGTATACCACACCAATACATATGCATATATGTGTATATTATATATGCCACCTATATACATACACACAACTCTACCTAAACTCACACACTGGACCCATTCATTTTTGGAGGACTTGGTGCTATCCTGGCACATATATTAGAAAATTTGTAATCATCATTTTTTAATTCGTAGTACTGGATATTAAACAAATCCGGGTTCACAAGTGTGAGACCTGTGCTGTCCCACTGAGCCCAAAAATTATTTCTCCTGCTGTTGTTGCCCATCTTTCCTTCACCCAGATTTTATTTACTATATTTTTGATTTTGTGTTCGAAGTGCTACATCTGTTTATACTCCACTTTTAGTGTCAAATAACTTCAGTTGTACAAATGGTTTTTGTTCTTTCACTTAAACCTTCATTCAAATCATTCTGTATTCTGCTTTAAGAACATTCATTCTGAAGGGCAAATATTGGATGCTTCCCATTATATTGAAGCTGTTATATTAAGTCTATATTAAAGCTGAAGTTCAAAATTCCAACTATGCATACAAAATTCTCCTGGTTTCTATCTCCCTAATCTTTTTCTTAATGCTTTCCCAATTGCATTGCTACAGCTGTTCATAACTATTTGCCATTAGATTTTTGAAAATGTTCTCTTGTATGTAATCTTCAACCATGAGTTCTATTAGGTAATAGTGAGATAATGAATGAATAAAAATAAGGATTGATTCCTGATATACCTGGGTACTGCTTTCTTAAAGATTATTTGCCTTTTTTACATGAACATTTAAAAGATAATAAGTCACCATAATTTCCATAGGCTCTCATAGTTAACTTTCAGGTGTACAATGCCCAACACCAATCCCATCACAATGTCAGCTTCCCCCCACAAAATGCCACCATGTTCTCTGACAGGCACATTTTAAAATTAGCATTTTGTGGTCCAGAGCAATAGTGCAGCAATAGGACTCTTGCCTTGCACGCGTCTGACACAGGACAGACCTCTGTTCGATCCCCTGCGTCCCGTATGATCCCCCAATCCAGGAGTGATTTCTGAGTGCATAGCCAGGAGTAACTCCTGAGTGTCACTGGATGTGGCCCAAAACCCAAAATAAATAAATAAAACAAAATGAAATTAGGGGTTTGTAGTTTGGCATGTTTTAGTGCATATCTAATCTATTTTAGTAGATTTTTTGCAATAATCATACAATAGTCATACCATTGGATTTTTTTTGGTTATAAACCTAAATTACAGTGTTGATTCATTTTCACATAGTTCATATGTGGTAGACACAAGATTTGTATCCAGAGATCCATTGAGATTCACATCCTTCTTGGGATAAGTGGATGAATAAATACATCCCTGTATGTTTCCTTTATATTTATTTTGGTCTAAAAACTGTTTTTCCATTTACACAGCCCAACTTAATCTTCCTTTAGAATTCAGTTCAGGTGGCCCTTTTCCCAGTTTTCTAATCTTTCTTTCCAAAAGAGGTTCCGTAAAGAGATTTTTTTTTTCTGTTGCCTTTTTTTGGATTTTTGAATCATCTCTAGTGACACTCAGCAGTTACTTCTGGCTCTGAACATAGAAATTACTCCTGGCAGGTTTAAGGGACATATGGAATGCTGGGGATGGAATCCTTCTCAGCTGCATGCAAGTCAAATACCTACCCAACATGTTACCTTCTAACATTTTTTTATTCCTACCATATAAGTTTAGTTTTATTCCTTGTGTTTTCAGCTTCCATTTCATGTAGTGGTGAATTTAAATCCAAGCACCAAGGGCTTCCTGTGTGCACTTGGTACCACCAGGCTGAACAGCACCACCTTCTCAGACCCAGGCATTAAACCATCCAGCCTAGTTGGCCACATATCATTAACGGATGCCACTGTCCCCTGAGCACTCTTTGGAAAGTCACCCCACAAATAGACTAATAAAGAAGTGATTAGAAAGAGTTCTGAGAATTGTAAATAGTTGCGAGTAAGTCACACTAGATGAAACTAGGAAAAGAGAGTGGCCTGTGAAGTATGAGAGAAGGTATGAACAGTAATTCATCTTTGTATCCAAGTGGGCTAAAAACCCCAGCACTGTCAGATATTTCTGATGGGTTCATTGAGATTAGGCTTGGGCATTTACTGGTAAGGCGAAGAGCTGATGAACTTGGTGTGAGCAGTGGTGCTGAGCAATGGCAAGGAAGGTTGGGAATAATTGTGAAGCCAGGGAAGAGAGACCATGTAGAGAAGCAGATGGACTCAAGACTCATAACGTGCTTGTCAATTTTGGGGCAATCTAGTTGAGAGTGGAAATACAATTTTTGGGAAAAGTTATGAATAAGTTGGGAGTTAGTCTTTGTGAATTGCCACAGATAATTTATCTGACAAGAAAGAAGACAGATTCCATGGGATGAGGAGGAGGAGGAGGAGAAGAAGGAGGAGGTAAAGGAGGAAGAGGGGGAGGAGGAGGAGAAAGAGGAGGTGGAGAAAGAGGAGGAGGAGATTGGATAGAGAAAATAGCTAACCTATGATAATTTTCACTAATGCTTAAGTTTTATTTTCTACAGTGAAAATAGGTAGCAATATCAGCTCTTGGGAGAGAACTGGGGAGGTGGTTAGATACTTTAAAAAATTAAGGTAGTTATGAGGATGAATAAACTCAGGGAAATAAAAAGCTGTTCGGCATCAAAATACATTTGAAATTGCTGATTATAAGTGGAAAGTTGGATATTCTCAGAGTTGCTTGGCTTTCTCTCGATATCTAGATCTACTGAGTACCCATTTGCCACTGCTTTGGTTCATTATTTATGATGGTGGCTCCTTTCTTCATACTCTCCAGCCTCCTTTAGCAGGGCTGTTTTATTCTCTGTCACTCATCACCTTATAGCATTCTACATGTTTTACTGCATGTCTTATTTCTTATTATTTCCCTTTCCCTCACTAAAAGTTTAAGAAGCAATATCACAAAGGCATGCCTTTTGTCTTTAATTATTGCTATATTTCAGGGATCTAGAAAAGTAGGATACAGTAAAAGTAGGATACCTTTGAATGATTGAATTAATCATTTTATCTGGTGGGCATAAATTTCAACAGACTAATTTCTTAGATAATCATTTCATATTTGTTTTTAAATTCATATTTGAAATTACTATTATTCTTTCACTGTAATTATTTTTAATTATTTGATCCAATTACTAATTATATGAATGCTCTTCAGAATATTTTCTTATTCATTATATTGTAGAAACCTAATTTATGATACTTACAGTCATCTGATTACCTAATATTGAAAATGGCATTAACATGACTATTTCTTTTTCTTCAAGTGCTTAATTTCCTTGGTCTAACTTATAAATTAACCTAGCTCACTCTTACTTATGGCAAACTATTTATATTTACCTATGAACTGAACATCTTGCATTTAGCAGACATCTAGAAATGTACTTTATTTAATTTATTATTACACTTTGGTTTTCACTAACCAGTCAAGGTTTACATACATAATAAAAACTATTTAAATTAGAATTTTTTAGTCCAAAGCATTATATAGAAAAGGAAAATTTCAGGATCCATAAGAAATCCATATATTGTAAAAGCGTTTTTCACTTTGACTTTTTTCTTCATCTTTATACATATTTAGTTTATTAAAAGTGAATTTTTCTAGGTCTTGTGACTAATTTTATTAGATAAGTTATCTTTGTGCAAAAGAAGTGTTTTGAGAATGAGATATTCTGAGATATATCTCTTTCAAGACTGCAAAAGGAATTTGGGTGTGTAGACTTATTTATAGTGTTGCTCCAGCATTTCTAAATTTCTTTGCTTCAGTATGAAGGTGCTTATGTTAGTGTTAAGAAATAGCACCTGAATCAGGGTAGATGGAATGCTGGAGATATAGAAAAGCAGGCAGAGCACTTGCCTTACATGTGACTGACCTGTGTTCAATCCCCAGCAGCTCAAATGGTACCCAAAGTCTGGGTGTAGAGCCAGTAGTAAGTCCTGAACCACACTTGTCACTTGCATGTGCACACGCACAAACACACACACACACAGACACACACACACACACACACTCACTCACCCGCTTACTCACATTCATAGTCACACACAGTAGGTCCTCTTGAAAGGTCCTCTTGCATTCTTTCAAGAATTCACCAGTGAATCAACCTGGGCCTGGACTTTTGTTTTAAGGAAGACTTTTGATTATCATCTTAATGTTCTCAATATTCCAGATCATCTTGGTTCAACATTGGGAAGTTTTAGGAGTCCAAGAATTTATCCATTTATTCCTGGTTCTCTTGTTTCTGGGCATAGAGTTTCTCTATGTCATCTCTTGATTACCCTTTGAATTTCTGTAGTATCTGTAGTAATCTCCCTGTTTTCTTTTCTAATTTGGATTGTTAATTTTTCTTTCTCTCCCTTTCTTTATGAGTTTTTCTAAAGGCCTATCAATCTAATTTTTTTCTTTCATAGAACAAACTCTTACTTTTATTGATTTTGGGGGGAGATTTTTTATTTCCAATTTATTAATTTCTGCTCTAAGCCTTATTTTTCCTTCCATATGCCTATTTGTAGTACATTTTGTTGATCACTTTCCAATTGTATAAATTTTACCATTAAATTATTTATGTAGGCCTTTTCTTCATTCCTGTTGAGTGCTTGCAAAGCTATAAATTTTCCTTTTCATCCACTTTTGCTGTGTCCCACAAATTCTGATAATTTGTATCTTCATTCTCCTTTGTTTTCAGAACTATTTTATTTTATCTCTAACCCACTGGTTGTTCGTGGAAATTCCTCATAAAAGCTGGAAATTGAGCTCTCATATGATCCAGCAATACCATTCCTAGGTTTATACCCTAGGAACACAATAAAGCAATATAAAAATGCCTTCTGCACTCCTATAATCATTGCAACACTATTTCCAATAGCCAAAATCTGAAAAAGATCCATGCGCCTAACAACAGATGAGTGGCTAAAGAAACTGCCACAACTACACAATCATGCCTATACCTGGATGGATATGAAGACTATTATGCTGAGTGAAATGAGTCAGAGGGAGAGGATAGGCATAAGATAGTCTCATTAATCTGTGGGATATAAGAAAAATAAAATACTTGGTAGTAATATTCAAAGACAATAGAAATGAGGTTCAGAAGGACCAGTCCATGATATGAAGGTTACTACAAAAAGAGGTGAGCACAGTTAGAGTACGAACTGTACTGACACTACCATAACAATGAGTGTGTTTGTGTGTGTGTGTGTATGTGTATGTGTGTGTGTGAGTGAGAGACTGAGACAGAGAGAGAGAAAGAGAGAGATGTAGAATGCCTATCAGGAAGACAAGCAGAGAGTAGAAGAGGAGGGAATAGGGAACACTGGTGTTTTGGAAAGTTACACAGGTGAAGGGTGGTATACATTTGATGTCTGAAATCCAATAATGAACATTTTTGTAAACACATACTTAAATAAGAAATTATTGGAGATTAAAAAGACTACAGAACATTATAAATTAATAACTTTCTAATCAGAAATAATTTTTCAGTTCAAAGTATTTTCTTGTCGCAGAAGCTAAAAGTAATTACTATTAAATGTTCTAGAGCTATTAGAATATTATAACCATTAAGTAACCACCCCTTTCAATATGTTACTGGTTATTAGTTTGCATTATAAATATATAACCTACATGTGGATAGTCACAAAATTATATAGATATTTTCAATAAGTTTGTTTGATAGTGACTGTCACTGACAATATTTTTCAGTCAGGATAATGTGTAATTTTACAAGGTGACTAATTCTTATTGGCATAGATCACTGGTAACACAGTAGTTTCTTGCTCAAAAATGTAGAATCAGTAAATAGTTTCGGATTTATCTCTTTTTAGACTTGAACTGTTCACTCAAACTCAAATAAAATGGATTATTTTCAGTAAACACAAAAATGAAAACCTTTTAAAGTGGCTTGTAGTCTTAATCTTTTAAAACAAATTAAGTCCTCTAAAAGGATGTCTTCGTTTCTTCTATTTGTCAGTACTGTATTATTTTAAATTTATCATCTTACTTCCACTTAATTTTTTTCAAAACGATGCTTACTCCATAAAGTTAGATCACTTTAGTTTGATTTATAACATATGCTTGAAAATATGATCAAGTCAAATTTTTCGAGCATTTTAAAACACTTTAGCTTCAAAATAGCCATTTACCTGTAGCAAAGATAGCAATATTGTAAGTCACTATCTGTGTCTCGAGATTGGAGTGAAATTCAGTATTTTATACATTATAATTATTTAATCTTTAAACCATATAAATTAAATAACTTTAGCATTGTTTTGGCAAGCATCAGTCTTCTGTCAGCATGTATTTATTTTAAATTAGAATGCAGGTATTTGACCAGATTACTACTGATGCATACATGAGAAAAGCAGTGAACCTTTTACAGAAAACTACTTTGCTTACTATTAGAGAGAAAAGGATAGCAGGGAAAGTGGACTTGTTTAGCATTAATAATAATGCAACCTTCTGGCATTCATTCTGTGTCAACAGTATACTTATTTCATATTTTGTTTAACTCTTAAGCACACAAAAGATATAATTTCCATTTTATAGAAGAAAAAAGATTCTCTAAGATGGCAAGTGGCTTAATCATGATCATGTTAATGAGTGGCAGAGTTGGGATGTAACTTTTAATAGCCCAAGCACCATATTTCCTTTCTATATTTACTATAAAGAAAACTTCTTGTATATCAAAAATAATGTTATAAAATTCTAATCTATAGCATCTGAACTAAAAAAACTAATTAAAAAACTAATAAAATAACTAAATTTTATGAGAGTAAAACATTGTTTTTACAGAAATATTTTCACTATGCATTTAGACTATTTCTATTTAAACCCATCATACCACATTTTTGTTAAGACCATTTTGAAGTTATTTAAACTATGCATTGAATAGGAATATGTTGATTCATTTTCTTTTCTTTTTTTTAAAATCACCTCCTTTAATATACAAAAACACACAAACCAAAAAAAAATAAGATCTCCCTTATTTTTTTATTTATTTATTTATTTATTTATTTATTTATTTATTGGTTTTTTGGGTCACACCCGGCAGTGCTCAGGGGTTACTTCTGGCTCAGGCACAGGGGACCATATGGGGCACCAGGATTCAAACCGATGACCTTTTGCATGAAAGGCAAACGCCTTACCTCCATGCTATCTCCCAGGCCCCTTCATTTTCTTTTTTTTTTTAAAGACTATGGTCTCAGTGTCTAGTAGCTGATATAAATGTTGCCATTTATTAGCATTTAGCTCAAATTGCTGCCGCAGAATCTTGTGATATATTTCTCTTATTTTTGTTAGTATTTAAACAAAAAAAATAGAAAAAATGTAAGAATATATTTTTGCCAATATCTGCCTCATAGATACTTAAAACTACTTCAATTTCATTATGAATAGTGAAGTCACAACATGTTTATAACATTTTTCATAATCCAAAAGATACAAATGTCAACCAGATCAAAAGAAATCTAATGCCAATATATATTACACATATATATTTAAAATATTTTATTGATCTCCATCTGAGATTGGTTAACATAATAATCACCTAGAAAAAAGTGCTGTCAATACTCTCCAGGATTCTGATATGCTCCTTATTTTAGAATAGGGTAGAGATAGGGCAAAACAGGTATTATAGAAACCTCTCTAGGAATTTCCTGTATTTTGAAGGCTCCCTGGTGAGAATACGAACTGGTACTCTCAATCATTCATTACTGCAGAGAAATTTTCATATGGACTTTTTAGTGAATAAAATGAATGGTAATCTCATTTGATAATAATAAAGTATTTCAGATATTTGTATGCTTCTGTTTTAGAGGCTGCCTCAGCACATTATCCAAGTTAATCCAAATGTTTGTAACTGTGCTCTGAGGCAGACACTGAAAAAAACGGGTGAGGCGAGGGGGCTCAGCACATGGACAAATGGCATGGCCAGACAGTCTTGCTTTAGCCTTGTTAAACCCTGCGGTGGTTTGCGTGCTGAGCAGTCTGTCCAGAGCCATAGTGTCTGCTGCTGCAGATTTTTCTTGTTAATGAAGTTGGTTAAAGTATGTTCAGCACATTTGTGATTTAAGTTAATGGCTGTTGTTTGAGAATCTTCATGTTAGTAGGAATGCTTTTTTGTCTGCACAGTAACTTGTGCTACTATCAATTATTAATCATTTTGAATCAACACACATGAAATTTGTGAAATAAAGGAAGTTAACACTATATATTTACATTTCAGTTCATCGATGGTCGACTGGCAAAGATAAATGCAGGAAGAGGATTCTCTGATGCATTTGAAGAAGAGATCACTTCAGGTGGTTTTTGTGGAGGAGGTAAAGTTATAGTGAAAGCAACTTGGATGTAGCAGAGGATAATAACATGCTTACTTTAAAAGTATCACGTATCATTATTATTGTTCTAAATGACAGTTGTCTTGATCTTTGCCTTGTATATAATAGCCTTCATAATTTACTATTTTCTCTTAAAATATAATAGCTAGCACAGTTGTCATCTTATACAGCTCTTTAATATTAATTTATTAATTGGTCCTGATGTCTCTCCACTAGAGTAGAGGTAAAAGGTGCTGTACTGATGAAGGACAGTGATCAACAAAAATTTTGATTAAAAGCCTCTCTGTCTCAGTTTTTTCATACACACACACACACACACACACACACACACACACACACAGACACACACAGAGTCAACAATTTACTTGGACTACTGCATTTTGCCGCCAGCTGTTTTGTTCATTTTAAAATTAAAAGTTTTGAATTCAGTCTTCATTGGAAGAGCTTATAATGATCCAGAGGGTAAGCATAGTTTGGCAAGAATCAATGTTAATAAATACAAGAGAGTACTTTAAAAATTATACCTTGGGACTGGAGCGATATCACAGTGGGTAGGTGCTTACCTTGCACAAGGACAACTTGGGTTCAATCCTCAGAATCTCAGATGGTCCTTCAAGTCCTCTAGGAGTGATTTCTGATTGCAGAGCCACAAGTAACCCCTGAGCACCACTAGGTGTGGCCCCCAAACATATATGTATATATATCATATTATATATGATCTTAGAGTTTTTAAACCATTATATTTTGGTTATTGTCTTGAGGCACATGTAAATTATTTTAGAAGAAATTAACTTGTAGAATTTAAAGTAAAATGATAAAAAGTCTAATGAGTACAATTCTCATGAGGATGGATATAGAGGCACACATGTATCTATATATATACATAGACATATATAGCTACTACTACTACTACTACTCCACACATTTGGGGTTTTTTTTGGGGTGGTGGGCCACACACTGTGATACTCAGGGGTTACTCCTGACTTGCGCTCAGAAATCGCTCCTGGCTTGGGGGAACATATGGATGCTGGGAAATCAAACCATGGTCTGTCCTAGGTCACTTTGTGCAAAGCTAACATCCTACCACTGTACTTCTGCTCTGGCCCCTCTGCACATTTGTTGTTTAGACTCTATTTATGATGAGGAAGATAGACCCTGTGGTGTAATATGGAACCATTCTTTAAAGATAAACTGTTGGAACATCAGTGTTTTTCACAGAGTAATAATGGTAGTAATTTTTATACTTATTAAATATTAATGTATTACAAAGCCCTTTAAAAGAACTTTACAAATTTCATTTCCTTTAATTCTCACATATTCTTAAGAGGTTCTTTGATTATCTTCATTTTTTATGAGGGTATTCATCTTAATAATTAGCTCAAGGTCAGAGTGCTTAGAAAAGCCGACTCTAAACTCAATATGTGTCTGTCTAGCATCAAAGCTTTAACTTTAATGACTGTAATATATTGCTTTCATACTAAAGGAGATATTCTTTATTAGGAAACATTCAGTAACTATATCTTATTTTTGGCTGATTGGATAAAATAACTTCTGTCTGTTTTGAATATCTCATAAAAGACTTTTCCCCTTTCCTCATAAAACTTTTTTTAAAAAAAAATAAAAGATATAAATCTTTAGGAAGATCACAGAAGGAGAAATCAAGATTTACTAAAGCTGAAAAATGGTTTAATAAAAAATAATTAAGAAACTTTAGAGACATTTATAATTTCCCTTCATTTTATGTCATTTCAGTGACAGTTTTGTACACTCATTTTGTTGCTAAAATGCATTGTCATGATAAAATGATTGTGAAAATGGTGGAACTTTCCAATTATTTTGGCTCTGATGAAAAACAGAAGGATGGTCAGACATAAAACATCCAGATTGAATCTGGAGCTGAGACTAAAGAATGAATACCTGTAGATTTTCATTTGTGTTTGTTTGGGGTCTTTTGTTTATTTGTTTTGTGACCAGACCTGGCGATTCTCAGGGATTTTGCTTGGATCTGTGCTCAGAAATCATTTCCAGAGGTCCTCAGGGGGCCATATAGGATGCCAAGTAATGAACCTAGGTCAGCCTCATATAAGGCAAGTGCCTTACCTGCTGTACTATCTCTCCAACCCTTGCGTACAGATTTTCAAAAACTGCTCTCTGAACTAGGAGTCCTTGTAAATCAGGACTGTTAAAAGGTGGTCATTGTTGCACTTGACTTGTTTCAGGAGACCTAAAGAAAATTTAACATTTATTTACATTTATGAGAGTATCAGGAATTTTGTGACAGCAGAGGGAGATGAGTAGAGGAGATGATACAAGGAAATAAGCAAAAATAATGGTTTGTTTAAAAGTAATTAAAATACATTTTTCTGTTATTTTCACTCATAGTGAAACTAATTTTAAGTCCATATCCAATTATGTAAGCTTAAAAGGAGAAACAATTTCAGATTGACTTTATATAGAAAGAAATTATTACTTTCCATTAATACCACTTGTTTATTAGTTTTATGATAGTCTGTATTTCCAGTTTTCTTTTTGCACGGAGATATAAAAGTAATTTTTCAGGACTGGTAGGTAACAATCAATTTATTGTTATATTTCTGTCCCTTTTATCTATTTCTGCAAATTCTAGAATTAAAAAAAATACATCTCAAGAGAAAGCCTTGATATTTTTGTTCTTTAGTGTGAGAAAAACACTTGCTTAAGAAGTGTTAAGAATTTCCATGATATTGTTTATTATTTTCTAAATCTGTTTACTTTTTAGGTTTCCAAATACTTTTAAGATTCCAAATAACTTTTTTGCCATTCAAGATTATTTTTAGGAAGAAACAAACTTTTCAAAAAACATATGGGTCCAATTCTTTTTTTTTTTTTTTTTTTTTTTTTTTGGTTTTTGGGCCATACCCGGTGATGCTCAGGGGTTACTCCTGGCTATGCGCTCAGAAGTCACTCCTAGCTTGGGGGACCATATGGGGAACCGGGGGGTCAAACCGTGATCCGTCCTAGGTTAGTGCAGGCAAGGCAAGGCAAGGCAGGCACCTTACCTCCAGCGCCATTGCCCGGCACCCGGGTCCAATTCTTGATTCCATTATAAATGTTGTAGAAATAGGAACCTTTAATTTTTTTTTATGATTATTATTTCGAGTAAATTAGCCTTAAAATAAAACTGGATTCTTCCAAAACTGTGCCTTGGTTCCCGATCAACTTCAGCCATTTTGAGGGGGAGCTATTAGTTTATCTCTCTGTCATAAACTCTAGGTTACTTATTGTATCCATTTTTCCCAACGCTATCGGCTTTGGAAATTTATAAATTTTAGGAACTTTGGGAATATCTCAAAGTTAAAAAACTAGTGTGTCATTAATGGAAACCAGGGCAAGTACCTCCACCCTTGTATTGTATCTCTGATTTACTGAGAAGTACTTAGTTCCAGGAGTGAATGTAGTGCTGAATATGTTTTTGCTTGATGCTGATTGCATAGTCAGAAGCTAATAACTGCAAGGGAAATTACTGAGGGTAGGATCATACTACCTCTCATTTATAAAAGCAAGGTGAGAGGGGCCCGGGAGATAGCATGGAGGTAACGCATTTACCTTTAATGCAAAAGGTCATCGGTTCGAATCCCGGTACCCCATATGGTCCCCCGTGCCTGCCAGGAGCGATTTCTGAGCATGGAGCCAGGAGTAACCCCTGAGCACTGCCGGGTGTACCCCCCAAAAAACAAAAAAACAAACAAACAAAAAAAGCAAGGTGAGAAGTTTTAGGAATTTTTTAATTTCTTGTTTTAGAGATTCTGTATCTGGCTTTTTAAATATACTATAGGAGTATTTTAGTATTTAAATCTAAAGTTCAGTGTTATAGAATATTAAGTAGCTATGATTCTTATTTTTTTCTTGTGCTTTCTGATAGCTACTTAGTGGCAAAAGTACCATATTTTTAAATTTATTAAATACTGTACTAACTATATATTAAAACTTTTTAATAACCATGATTATCTGCATCCAAAAAATTATACTTATTTCTCATGTCTTTGAGTAGCATCTTTCAGACGGGGATTTACAACTAGAGAACAGTTTTAGAATTATGACTGCACTTTCAGTTATATTAATATAAAATTTGTTAACAAAAATTTTAGATCTAAAATTTTTAAAAATTTAAAAGATTTAAAATTTAAAAGATATAAACATTTTAAGATCTAAAATGATCCATTTAATTTTTCTCAGTTTCATTGTATTTCTATATTTCCTCTAGTTTTCTTTCCTAAGGCACTTGGAAGACAAAATAAATCTGTTAAGAAGAGGCAACTGTTTACAAATTATGAACAAAAAATATTAAAACTTACATTAAAATATATTGGAATTTCGTATTTTAAAAGATAAGTTAAGTATTTTCTTCTGAACATAATAATTTAAAGAAGACAGAATAGAGTAATTTATAATTTGTGTATGCATACAAATTAGAAAAATTTATTACTTCTTACCATACCATTGCTTCTTTCACAATATGATACAAAAATAGAATTTAACTACAATTCCTGACATTTCGTTTTTGGACTTATTTTTGATGAAATACTCCTAACTATTTCTCATTTTTATGTCTTCTAGGAAATCCACGATCATATCAACAGTGGGTGCATACAGTCAAGGTAAAATGGTCCTTAACGGTTTATTCTTCTCATTCTATGAATATCAGCCGTTCATAAGAATAGTATATGACAAATATATGTGATATAATATTGTAACATTTCAATATAAGCAGGGGTTTAGATTTAAACATATTATTTTCTTTTTCAATGCAGAAGGGAGGTGCTCTGTTCAACTCTGCAATGACCAAAGCAAGTCCTGCTGTACGCACAGCGTATAAATATGTAAGTTTTCTTTACATATTTGTTATGTGATTAAATTTTAATAAAAATTTTACAACTTTCTGATGCACATAGAGTTTAGATTTTTTAACTTACTTGTCAAGACTTTTTAAAAACTATATTGACAAAGTAATTCAATGATAAAAATAATATTATTGGTTAGAATGAACAGTGAAACTATGCATTCTATCTATATTTTGTAGATAGAAACTATTTCCTCTATCAGATAGAGTCTATCTAATCTGAATCTCTTTTAGTATGTGTGCATGTGGGATTAGTTGAACTCAGAGTTTCACACTTGCACACCAAATGCTCCATTACTGAACTACTACATTGTACCATCTTCTGCTCCCACCAACAACCCTTTGGTTCAAACTAGCAGCAGAAATGTTTTTTGCTAAGTATTTTTAATTTTGTTCTGTCTTCAGGGTGATGAAGCAAATATGTCAATAACTTCATTATTTATTATTTTATCCTTCAAAAACTTCATTATTTATTATTTTATCCTTCAAAAATCTTATCCTTTATTTTAATTCGATTTTTGATAAAGAATATATTTTTGATTCTGCACGGTTGCAATTTCCATTGATGGTAACAATTTGCTATGAGAGCTCAGAGTGCGATTCTTAATGGTGCAGTTCTCAGTTACTACAGGTCTAAGTGCAGATTACTATTTGGAATTACACTTTTTATAAACAACAAACAGCTGTTAATTACTTTTAACTGTGTATGATGGAGTATTTGATTGTGATCTGTTCTCTGCAAGACATTCAGATGTTTCCGTGAACAATTTTGCTTTTTTGAGAGATTATTTCTTAAATTAGTTTTAGGCTATATCCCTTTCAAATATTTGTATTCACTTTTATAATTTATATGGTAACCTTGTTATAGACTTAATAAAGAGGCTGAGGTAAGTAAATAACACAGTTTGTGACTTTTATTATATGTACCTTTACTCTTCTTCCCTGATTACTTGCATTCTGAAATAGAACTCCAAAATTCTTCCTTTGATGACATATTGCTATGAACAGAATTTCTTTGATCTGGGTTTAACAAAATTTATAATTGAGAATAAAATTTTAAATTATGGAAAAATGTTTTAACTGTTATATTCAACAGATTATTTGAGTACTTATTAGTGATTACTGGAGACAGATGCACTGTTTAGAAGAACTCTGGAAATACCATCTTTACTTTTATATTTGTATTCCTATCACTGTGAACTGTCCATTTAACTTACTGTAAAAATATTGAATATGTGATTATTTTAAGCAATAGTAAGTTGGTCATCCTCAGAACTTTTTTCAGTGCTTGAAATTCTTTTTTCCATATGCTTATAAGGATTATAAAGGAATCTAGAATTAATGCATGTCTTTTAATATAAGTCTAAAATAATAAAAGTAGACTGACTATATAGTAGACTATTAATAAGACTCAATACATTAATGACAGAACCATGACTGATACTGAATTTAATTTCATAAACTAAAAGAATAGTGAGTAGGTGGAGTTGTAAAGTCTAGAGTTTATTTAGGTAATCTAGAAGATCATTCAAATCTTAGAAGACAGGGTAAAAATTCTAGAATATGCAACTAGTCATTCTTTAGTAGTTACACAATTGTACCTACTGGAAATAAAGGATCCTTTAAAGCAGTGCTTCTTAATTATTTTCTGTCATGCCCCCTTAGGAAGAAGAAAACATTTTTTGTGCCCTCTACGCGACTGTAAATAGTATCTTTATTAAAAAAAAACTTTAACCTGCAAAACAAAAATATGTTAAATAATTTGAGCTGATTTTTTAATCAGAGGTGATGTCTGGATTAATGACTACAATGAGTACGTTTGCAATGCATAGCTTTTCGAAATGAGGTTTGAAGCAGGACACAGCAACTCTCAGCTCCAGAAACATACAGAGACATAAACACGGGGCTTAACTTGTTATGAAGGTGCTTGCCAAGGTCAAATGTGCCCCCCTATACAGAGTCTCGTGCCCCCGCTGGGGAGTGCGCCCCACTATTTGAGAAGCACTACTTTAAAGAGATTCACTTGTTTGTCAGTAAAGAATGCACATGAAAATAATTTTTGATTTTAAGGAATCATGGAGCTTTTATATGATCTTTCACTACATGTAATACATTTTCACATTTAAAGTATAAATTTAGTTCAAGAAATTTTTTAAATAATTTCTATGTACCAAATACTGTACTGGGCACTCTAGATATTAACAGAACAGGAAAATTCCCACCCCACCCCTAGTAAACTTGAATGTGTATTCACTCTTCTTCCAAGAAATAAGTTTTGATAATAGTTAAACTTATTCAATGTAGGTGTTATTAGCCATAGTTCTACCTCCTTTGAGATGGGAAGAAGTTGGCTTTAGAAGTGACAAAGACACAGTTTTGAATCTAGGCTATGTAAATGTAGGCCCATTGAGCCACTCTCAGCATTTGTAAAAAGTAAGAATAGTACTACTCAGAGTTTGACAGTTTAACAGGGATGAAGCATATCCTGTACTCCTGTACCTAGAAAACAGTCTGATACTGAAGAACACAAGAAAAATAGTAAACTTTTCACCCTAGTCACTGTGAGTGGGGATTTGTAGGAAAACCAAGACTTATAAGCTTTTGATAAGATCTTTCAACAGTTTCTCTTTAAAGTATAACTATTCTCCCCTTCCAGAATCAGAGCCGGCCCAAACCCTGAGGCCAGATCCCCTGTGTAGAAGACCAGTTTACACTGTGTGTTCTTGGCTTAGGTGGGGTGCTGTGGGGCAGAGCAGGGTCAGTGGTCATGCTCTCATTCACCTGTGTTTATTACTCTTCTGAACCACTGTACTTCTCCATAAAACTTGAGTTAAAAATATAGATAATGAGAATAGAAACAAAGAAATTTGTTGAATGAATGACAGTGCTTGAAGTAACTTAAAATCCTTAAAAAAATTCCAGTTTCTGTAACCGCAGTGTAGCGTGTCCTGATACTTCCAGCCTTGTCAGCGGTTTGCCCAGCTCCCAGCGCCTTCTTTTTTTCCCCAGCCACTCAAGATATGGCTGTTCATTAGCTGGTGACTCTTCCGTGTTGTTTTTTTTTTCCTATGAATAAAACGTCGGCAAAGTATGTTAGCCTTTGAATGTTGTTTTTATGCAAATAAAGACAAATCAAGATTTCCTCAGCTAATTTGGGCAGGATGGTAAATAGTATGTTATCCCTTTGAAAATAGCTTTGTAGATTCTTCTTTGTTCTTTCACTAAGTTATTAGGATAGTTAGCAAATTTTAATAAGTACTATCTCATGTATTTTTCTTTTCTAGGCAAAAAATCATGCAAAACAAGGAATAAAGGAAGTGAAGAGTAAGCTAAAACACAAGGTACTTATAGTCTTCATTCTACCATGGCTTTTTACATTAGCTAGAAGCTTAAACTTTACAACTAACATTTATATTTTTAATGACTTTTAGAATCTGCTTAGTATTTTGTTTGGGATATTTTTCACAACAAGCTGTCTTGTAGCTCTCTGCCACTCTAAATGCTTCCACTGTTTAATCTCTCTACTGTTTGCATATTTTATCACCAATATGGAAATAATTCAAGATGCTCTGGCAGCATATATTTTCGTTTTAGTTTTAGTTTTTGGGCCACACCTGGTGACGCTCAGGGGTTACTCCTGGCTATTCGCTCAGAATTCGCTCCTGGCAGACACAGGGGACCATATGGGGAACCGGGGGATCGAACCGCGGTCCGTCCTAGGTTAGCGCAGGCACCTTATTTCCAGCGCCACTGCCCGGCCCCGGCAGCATATATTTTCATAAACTTGATTGCCTTGATAGTCCATTGAAATTCTTGCATTAAACACCAATTTTCTTGTTATAGAAATAAACTAGAAATGTCTCCATTTGGTCTTACAGAATTTTTTCAGCATTAACTGATTTTAATTGAAGTAGATAATTTATAAAAGGTCATGTTCAAGGATGTATACATGTGTCTATAACAATTGCACATATACTCTTAATATTGATGGATAGATAGGCATAATTTTGATTTTATTATATATTAAATATTTGCAGATTTTGCCATCAGTTGTCATTACATTGAATTTTAACCTTTGAAGAAAGCAGTAATTAAACTTCCATTATAGAGATTGAAAACAAATTTTCATAAAAATTCAAATTTCCCCAAATAGTTAAAAATGTATATAAAAATTATGACAATGTAACATAGATAATGCATTTTTCCTATGTAGGAAATACTTTAAAAACTTGCACCTAAAACGTTACTTTTTAAATTTTGCATTTGCACGGGGCCAGAGCGGTGGTACAAAGGGTAAGGCATCTGCTTTGCCTGAGCTTGCCAAGGACGGACCCTGGTTTGATTCCCCGGCATTCCATATTGTCCCCCAAGTCAGGAGCGATTTCTGAGCTCATAATCTGGAGTATCCCCTAAGCATCACAAAAACCAAAAATAAATAAATAAAACAAAGTAAAATTGGTAATTGCCTGGGCCAGCGTGATAGCACAGTGGTAGGGCATTTTCCTTGGATGCAGCTGATCTAGGAAGGACCCAAGTTTGATCCCTGGCATCTAATATGGTTCCCAAAGCCTGTCAGGAGTTATTTCAGAATACAAACCCAGGAGTAACTGCTGAGTGCTGCCTGGTGTGACACCAAAAAACAAAAATAAATAAGTAAATAAATAATAGAATTTGTATTTGATACTTCATTGATTAAATAACTTCAGTCATCAAAGGAGTATTTCTAACTAATTTTCCTGTACATTTTTTCAATTTTAGGAAAATGATGATGACTATGGTACCTGTTCTGGTTCTGTCCAGTACACACCAGTGTACACATTACATAATGAAAAGGGAAGAGACCTAGAAAAACACCAACTTTCCCAGGTAAAGTTATTTACCTTCATTCTTGCTTCTAAAGTTAATAAATACACCATTGTAATCAACTCTTTACAAACACTTCTGGATCCATCCTTTTTCTTGTCTTACAAAAAGAGATCCCACTGTTATGCTCAGGGAGATGAAGAGGTAGTGTCCAGTTCACCTAAGATCTGGCTATTTTCAGGTAAAGGGTCAGGCAGGGGTGCCTGACAGGCAGCTTCACATGGACTTTAAACCAGGTCTTTAGTGACTAGTAAGTGAAGGGGGACATGAAGATGTGCCATTGACATAGAATGTGGCTGGCTTATTTATGAGGGTATATCATAAATTGTTTTGACTTCTGAAATAAGTTGAGGTACATACATACAAAAATTATTCCATGAATATTAGTATAATTTGTAGAAATTAAATATGAAGTAATGTATTTGTCATTTTCAATTTTTTATTATTTGCTGTAAATACTTAATTGCTTTAACCTGTGTGTTACTACTTAAAATAGTACCCAAAGTGGAGATGTATTCAAATTCATCACTATATTGTCTCTGATTTTTTAAAAGGATGTTAAATAAGGCTTTAAAGAAGCAAAATTTGTGTATATACCAAATCCCATTTTAAATGAACATTAAAAATGAAATTTTAGAAAGAATTTGCATGTTGTTTTTGTTTGTTTGTTTGTTTTTGGGTCACACCCGGCAGTGCTCAGGGGTTACTCCTGGCTCAGTAGAAATTGCTCCTGGCAGGCTCAGGGAACCATATGGGACTCGGGAATTTGAACCACCGACCTTCTGCATGAAAGGCAAATGCTTTACCTCCATGCTATCTCTCCAGTCCCTGTATGTTGTTAATAGATATACATTTATAGAATTTGAAGCAGCTGAAAGTTTTCATTAATAATAAATGAAGAACTTATGGTTACACTTCTTAAGTTCTATAACTAGTTAACGGCAAAGCTGTAAAATAAACAATCTTTAATGCTCAATTAGGTTTTAAGTTTGTTTTGGCTGAGCGACACTGGAAGTGCTTAGGGCTTATACCTGTCTCTGTGTTCAGGGATCATTCCTAATCATCTACAAATAGTGGTGCTGGGATCCAGATCATTCCTTAGATATGGTGCTGGGGATCAAACTGGGTTAGCTGAGTGAGTGCAAGGCAAGTACTCTACCCACTATTGTGCCAGTATATTGCTTTATGGATCTGGAGATATGGCAGGTGTAGAGATAGACCTGAAATTTGCCTATTTCATTTGAAATTAGAAGATCAATGACACTAACAATATATTTTATATTTCAAATTACTTTTTAATTGTAATAATTCAATATTTTAATAATTTTAATAGCTCAACATGCTACTTGTATTTTTCTATAATTTAAAGAATAATTTTATTATTTCTGTTATCTTTAATAATCTATATTAATTTAAATAATTTTAACAATTTAATATTTGTGTGTATATTTTATGATTAAATTTTTTAGATTCATATATACATTTATCAAAGACATAAAATATTAGCTCTTTGAAATTCTTCATTTCAGGTTTCATATTTAAATTTTTGATCCAAATTATCAAAATGTTTTTTTAATGTATTCAAAATTTCAAATAATTTTACCTATTTGAGCTTATCATTTATTTAATCATAAATTTTTAAAGAATCAGAGTATAACTGGGACCAGAGCAATCAGTAGGTGAGATGCTTGCTTTGCAAGAAGCTAATTGGGCTTGATTCCTGGTACTACATAGGGTCAGTCCCCTGAGTACCATCAGGAGTGATTTCTGAGTTCAGAATCAGAATTAAGCCCAAAACAAAACAAAACAAACAAAAATGCAGTCTATGACTGATTCAAACTAAAACTGCCACTTGGCACCTAATCCTTGGTTGAACTTAATTTCATAATATCAAACTATGCAAATTAAAATTTAAAATTTGAGGATCTATCACTTATTAAGGAATAAGGTCTTGGTCAGGACAACCTCATGTGGAATTATGTGTAGGTCTTGGGTAGGGTTGGAACTTGAAAATGAGGAATGTAGCTAAGGAAGAAAATCAGCTGCTCCAACCACCTTTTCTCTTGTGCTTTCCCTCCCTGTTTCCTCCAGTCACCCAGCCTGTTCCTCTTAGGAAACATTCCTTCTCTGTACTGCCCTGGTAGTGAGGATGAAGGCCCATAATGAAAGCAGTTCCTGAAAGTGACCATAATCCCCAAATCCAATTTCTTGTGGAAGAATCTAATCAGCCTACATTGGTCGGATGTTAGTCCTCAATTCAATGAATCAAGCAAAGGAGACAGAGTCCCAAGGACCTGAGCAGCAGAGGTGACCCTCAGATTAGGAGATTTTAGGACAGTTTCTCAGACCACTCCACAATTGCTGATTTGTTTACAGCTTTGTGCCAACATGACGCCCGAAAGATCTATGTTTTAAAGTGCCATAATTTTTGCTCTAATATGACACACCTGACCATAAGGCGTACATAGTTTTTACATGTTCTCTTCCCCTGCACTTAGGCTTCGGCTCCAAGAGGCATTCGCTCCATAAATTGCACTTTTGTGAAGAAAAAATGCGTCTTATGAGACAAATATGGTACTTAGAGATGCTTATGCCCCAAGTCTAAGTTCTCATCTTGGAGGTGATTTATTTAAAAACAAACAAAAACTTGAGTAAAGGTTAATTTACACTACACTGTCTATGATTGGTAAAAGGTAGTTAAAAGAGATATCTCAAACCCTTATTTCTTCTTAACTTCAAATTTATGGAGTTGAAATAGTATGAATTTATACCATTGCAGCCTTGGAAACCATGGGAAAGAAAGGCAATCTTTGATTAATAGCAAAGCTGTCTATGTGTGATTGTGTAGATTTCATTATTAATTAATTAATTCATTTTTTTTGTTTGCTTGTTGGTTTGGGGGCTATACTCAGTGATGCTTCAGATTGCTTCTGCCTCTGTACTGGGAATTGTTCCCAGAGAATTCAAGTGACCACATGGGTTTCTGGGTATTGAACCCAGGTCAGCTATGTGTAAGGTCAGCTACCTTACCCACTATACTATGACTCCAGTTCCCATGCTTCATATAACTTGCCACAGTCCTATCAGAATGGAAATAATGACCACATTTCAAAATGCAGAAACAAGGGAGCAAAGCATAATGTCTACAATTCAAAATGCAGAATCAAGGGAGCAAAGGATTTATGAAACATGCCTAAATTTCTATAGGTAATGATATTGGAAGAGGATTTAAAAACAAAAAGACTTTCTGGAAAAAGTCCCAGCCACTAATATTTGCTTTCGAGGGGCTGAAATGCTTATTGAGGAGGGGAAATTAGAGATCTAAATAAAATATGGAACCTGAGACTTGATCTGGAAGACAAAACATCATCTGTAAACTTTAAGTGTACATTTAAAAATGTTTAAAGAACAAATAATGCATTTCTGGGACTAGAGAGGTAGTACAGTGGGTACCTTACATAGCAACTGACCAGAATTTGATCCCTGCACTGCATATGGTCTGAAAACAGAATGAGGAGGAATGCCTGAACACAACAGGATGCGCTCTCCTTAAAAAGGTAAAAAAAAAAAATAGGGGATTCCTTTCCTTTTCTGGGATGTTCCAGACTTTATAGAAATTGTGTACAAAATATCTGCTAAAAGATAGCCTCTTAGTTGCTTTGCAATTGACACAAGCTATCCCTTAGGTTTAGGACTCTATAGCTCCAGCACTGTCTGACTTCCTTTTCCCTTGGTAGTTCTTGTCCAGATTAGTCACAAGCACCTGGTCTTCAAAGAATCAAACACCCTAAAAATTGTCTTCATCTTAACAAGGGTTGACTTCAGATTCCAGATTGATTTTAAAGGGAATACTCAGCTTATGTGCCAAGAAATTTCTGTTTGTAAGATGGCAAACATATGACTTTATTTTCTGTGATATTACCTAAGACTACAAACTTCATGATTTCAATTCATAGGCCATATGCTGATCTATTTTAGGAGTTTGATTTGGTCATTTAAAATACCTAGTTTCTGTCTGGGCCTGTGTCCGTTGAAGAACTCTATTTTCATTTGTATTTCAAAACAATGACAGTTTAAATTCTGAGAACATATTTCAGATTATAAAAAAATTAAGTGTCAGAACCTAGAAAAGAATAAACGAAAGTGTGTATTATTTGAAGCCAGTGTCCCCTTCCTTAGCTTGTCTTTGGATAAGAGTGGGAAATCTGTATCCACCCCGCAACAAATAGTGATTTGTGTGCTGGTCTGCTAATTAGTATGGTTATGTCCTGTTTTGTTGATGAGGCTTAAATAAATGTCAGGGGTACAGCCATGAAGCTCTCCCAATTAGGCTTCACATTTGTAAAACCCAACCCTTCTCCCTTTTGTGTGAGGATGACAGTTCCAGCAGCAGCCCCGGTCTAACAGGACTCCAGGGAGAGGCTCTTCCTCCAGGTTTATTGAAAACAGGGCCAGTGGGGTCCAGGGAGAATAGCGCCACTGGGTCTGGTACAGAACTGCTTTCATCTTGCTCGCAAGCCTCTTTCGTCAACATTATTTTAAAACAAAATACCATAGACTTAGTGGAAAAGGTTTAGACTATTAAGTGTCAGCTAAAACTATAGTTTAAAACATGCTCTTATAAAAATCAAAATAAAATATGCTATTATAAACATTAAAATCCCCTAACAAGTAAGCAAAATTTATAACAATTGAAGATCTTTTTCTGTTTTTCAGTCCTGGCCCCTTCTGCTTATTTTAGTGAGAATAGTGTGTACCTGAGCCTTTCTGTTTATTTTAGGGAGTACAGTTTGTACCTGCATGAGACCTGCACATTCACACACATATGCCCTGACTGGAGCAGACTAGTGAGCCACATACAGGCACATAGCTGTGTCACAATCAACATTAACAGATGGATGGCCCTAAGCAAGGCATAACCACTACAGCACAATCTAGTGAAAGTGAAGGGAGGAAGCTTTTTGTTGTTAAACCCTATTAAAACCCTGGCAAATATTTCACTCTTAACTGTTTCATGACAGAGGCACAGCGCAGTCTTCCAAGATTTATTTGCAACCCAATTCTATAAAACCTGCCCAGGCAAATCAGAATTTTTTATTTTTATTTTTCCTTTTTATTCTGATTTAAGCATTGCACTGATTTTTAAGTACACTTGAAGTCAAAATTTCCACCCCAATGCACATAGAAATAGAATATTTTGTAGTTAAAATTCCTACCAAGTACCATTGAATTAGTGGGGCTTATTAACTCTTTCTAAACTATATTGACAGACAAATAGATTGAGATAGAAATAGGGGACAGAGAGGTGGCGCTAGAGGTTAAGGTGTCTGCCTTGCAAGTGCAAGCCTAGGACGGACTGTGGTTCATCCCCCTGTGTCCCATATGGTCCCCCCCCCAAGCCAGGAGCTATTTCTGAGTGCATATCCAGCAGTAACCCCTGAGCATCAAATGAGTGTGCCCCCCTAAAATAAAAAAAGTTATATTTTTAGATGCATTAATAAGGATGATGTTTGCATGTCCTTTGATCTGCGTCAGTCTTGAGGCCATAGGTGTAGAGAATGGTCCACAGGTGTTCAGAGGTTGACAATAACTGGTCTGTTATTTTCCACTTTTATCTATTACACTAAGTGATAATGCATTAATCCAAATGATTGACATTACTGATTCTTTGAATCTTAATGGTTTGTAAACCATCCTAATAGATGAGCTCACTTTGTTATTGATGAGTAATAGAACTTGATCTTTAAAGATGTGCTCCTAAGTTGATGATTAGAAACTTGCATGTAGGGAATTTTAGTCTTGTTTTGGCTGAACCAAGACTTAAAATATCATATTTTAAGTAGATGAAATAAATGTTTCTATGCAATTTTAAGATAAAAACTTATATTCTTTAAATTAGCTTTAATAAAAGTAATCATTGGTAAGATATTCAAACCTACCTAGTAGGAGGTAATTTATAGAATGTGTTTTTTGTTTGTTTGTTTGTTTTCGGTGTTTGGGCCACACCTGGTGACTCAGAAGTCGCTCCTGGGTTGGGGGACCATATGGGATGCCAGGGGATCGAACCACAGTCCGTCCTAGGCTAGCTCTTGCAAGGCAGACACCTTACCTCTAGCGCCACCTCACCAGTCCCAGAATGTTTTTGACGTATTGTTCTTCATTAGAATTCTGTGGACTTTAGGAGTAAAATGAATATAACTAAAGACAGTGTCTTAATCAGGTGACATACTATGCATTTTAGAAAATGACATTTGTGAGGATCTCTGAAAAAATACATGCTATTGAGTAGATATATTTTATTAGTCAAGAAAGAAATGGATTAATCATTGTTTGAAGAAAGAAGTAGCCATTTGTTTTTCCTAGCCAAGAAAAAGGTGATTGTAAATCACAGTGTGAGAAAGATAATTGAGAGTGGCATGAGGGCAGAGAAATGTGTATATAAAGAAGAAAGCACAAATAATTAGAAAGGATGCTTTACATAAATTAATAAAACAAGTTTAGTTAAATCATAATCAGAATAAAACCTTATTTTTCATTTTGAAACATCATTTGTAACTCAGTACACAGTTATCTAAAATGTTGATGAAGTGATAAGGAATTCTATTAATTTCATAGAATAAGGTAGCTTTGAAATAAGTTAGATGAATGTATTTCTATTAAAAGATTCCCACACTAAAAAAATAAAAAGATGCCCACACTTTATCAATCTATTTTCAAAAGTGACTTTTGCATATAACATGTATTTAATGTAATCTGTACAATGAATTTATAAAATTGATCTTTTTATAGTTTCGAATTTGTAAGTTCCAGGACATAAGAGAAGTGTAGTGGGCAGGGCACTTTCCTTGCATGCAGCTGATCAGAGGTTTTGTTTTGTTTTGTTTTTTGGTTTTGGGGCCACACCCAGCGGTGCTCAGGGGTTACTCCTGGCTGTCTGCTCAGAAATAGCTCCTGGCAGGCACGGGGACCATATAGGACACCGGAATTCGAACCAACCACCTTTGGTCCTGGATCGGCTGCTTGCAAGGCAAACGCGCTGTGCTATCTCTCTGGACCCAGCTGATCAGAGTTTTAACTCTGACATCTGATATATTCCCCCACTAATTCTAGGAGTAAGCCCTGAGCACTGCCAGTGTGGTCTCCAAAAACAAAAACAAAAATATATGGGTCTCATATTTTTTAATTACAAAGAAAATACCCTCTCTCTAAACTGTAGTTTCCCACTTGAAATATTAACATCCAATGTGTCAAATTCGATTACAGCTAAATCTATGTCCTACCCCATATATTACAGATTACAAGGGTGCCCTCTATTGGATTCATTGTAAACTTTCTTTCCTTGAATGAAGACAATACTGAACAGTTTACAGTGATACACACATTATACCTTTCAGAATACTCAGTCTCTTAAAACATCTAGGCACTTGCAGTACCATGAAGTTGTTCAAGAAGATTACATTAAAGAAATAATTCAAAACTAACTTCTTTTGGTCAGGACTTAATTTTATTCAGTTGGCTGATAATTTATATAAGAAAGTAACAGATACAATGGATAATAGGCTTATATAAATTTGTTAAATATATGTTATACTTTTTAAGTTAAAATGTGTTTCTTTTCATTATTTCCATTTACTTATTTATTGGATTATGGGACTTACATTGTGGTGCTTAGGGCTTACTCCTGACTTCCTGGCTTTGGACTCAGGGATCACTCCTGGTAGTGTTCTGGGAACCAATGCGTTGCAGGAATTGAATCCTGCAGGATCACCATAAGAAAGTATCTGCACCACTGCCTATTTCTCTATCCCCCAAAATGCTTCTTTTTAATATTATCATTATAAATAAAATTACTGTATTAAACCAGAACTGAATTTGTGTCTGGTGCAAATTGTCATTTTGTAATAGAGAGCTTAAAATATTTGAATAATATGTAAGGATCTTATATTAGCCTGTACCCCCATACTTCTTCAGAAAGTACAAGTTTAGAGTCTTCCCTAGAATTTCTGTCTGGCTTTATTAACATTTGTAATAGTGCTGGTCAGTTTGCCGAAGTATATTTTGTCTTTTCCTTTTTCCAATGCCTTTAACACTTGTAAGATGATGCCTTAAAACCTAAATTTAGTTAAGCTTCTGTTAATATTCCTGCTACTTTCAACACAGAAGCCATTTTAAGAATTTTCACACTTATACTTTTATATTGAACATTTAATACATGCTATTGATGCTGATACAGCACACTGAAAGAAATCCAGCTTGTAATTTTTTTACACATCAGATAATTTAATCTTTAGTTGCAGTCTTTTAAAAAGCATAGTTTATTTAGATGATTGAATATGTAATGGTTATATTCATGAATGTTAAAATTTTAATTGTATATTTGTTTAACCCCTGTCATCTTTATATAGGAATCCAATTCTGCTTTACTGAAATATAGTAAATTAGTTGTTTGTAAGAAGCCTTTTATATGATTAAGTATTGAAACTGTCAGCAAAATTTCAAATAATTTAATGACTTTATGCATTTTCCTGATGATTGTATATACTTGTTAGAGTAATTGTTCTGTTTTCTGGAAAATTGTCCATTTAAAACTCTGTCCATTTTTTTTAAATTGGCTATTATATGAAATTATATGATTTTCTTATATATATCAGAGATTAAAACCTTTTCGAATTGTGAGTTGCAAATTTTCCCTCATTCTATACGTTGGCTTTGTTATTTTTTCATTTAAAATTTCTCTTTGCGTTTTGGGCCACTTTGAGTAGTTCTTGGATCTTACTACTAGCTCTGTTTTCAGGGATCATTCCTGGTGGGGTTCAGACAGCCCCCTAGAATCACCAGGACTGAATCTGTGTGCAAGCAATTACCTTATCCACTGCATCTTTCTTCAAGGAACTTCATTTTGTTGACTCTTAAATTTTCTACTCAAAAGCTTCATAATTTAATAGTTTCATTTGTTTAT
>PVKC010006617.1:0-30817 GCA_004027635.1 Crocidura indochinensis
AAAAAAAAGTGAGTTATATGCATGTGTTGAACGTAGCATCCTTTAATTTGACCTTCTTTCTTTGACACAGTGATATTTTATTATTAGAGAAGCCTCACAAGTCCATCTTTACAGTAAAAATTCATAGCTAACATCAGTGAAAGTACCCACAAGAAATTTTTTAAATCACTTATGTGTGTATTTTCCACTACCGTTTGGTGACTTTTTTTTTTTTTTGGTTTTTGGTTTTTGGTTTTTGGGTCACACCTGGCAGCGCTCAGGGGTTACTCCTGGCTCCATGCTCAGAAATTGCTCCTGGCAGGCACGGGGGACCATATGGGGCACCGGGATTCGAACCGATGACCTTTTGCATGAAAGGCCTTACCTCCATGCTATCTCCCGGGCCCTAGTTTGGTGACTTTCTTAACCATTTTTGCAAGTTGTCATCTGAAGAAACAAACTCAGCTCTATACTTCCTCAGGTCCTAAAGATCCTACTCCTATTTTAATACAACGATTTCCTTGCTCTACTAAATAATTAAGGTGCCACAAAATTCCATTGCTACAGCCAGTGAACAGAGTAAGGGTAAAATAGCACAAAGCTGTTCTGTGGTTCTGGCTTATCTACTACTCGCTACACTCAAAACTCACTTATCTTTGCTAAAGATACTAGCAAGACACAGGCAAGTTGTTTTCACCCTTTACTACTATTAGAGCCACAAGATTGTTGTCTAAGGGGTATATTGTGATCTCATAGGGGACTTCAAGGCACTTGGGCACAGGAAAAAAGAGACAATCATGGAACTTGCTTGAACTATCTTGACCCTGGAAAAGTAGGACAGGGATGAAGGAAAAGCATCCTGAGCTTTTCCCTCCATCATTCCAGGGATATTGACTAGTTTCCTCTACAACACAGGAGAGATCTGCTTGTGACCCAGGAACGTTGTGCTTTTTTTAAATGCTCAGAAGCAGTCTGGCCA
Source organism: Crocidura indochinensis (assembly GCA_004027635.1). Taxonomy (NCBI): domain Eukaryota; kingdom Metazoa; phylum Chordata; class Mammalia; order Eulipotyphla; family Soricidae; genus Crocidura; species Crocidura indochinensis. The sequence goes on from PVKC010006617.1 coordinate 959, forward strand.
GGTTTCTTGCTCCTTAATTGCCTGCTTGTACCCTCGAATGTTGACATCTTTGTCACCAGTTAAGAGGAAAAGAGGATGAGGTATTTGGCTTACTGGAGTGATAACTACTCCTGGTAGAGCCTTTGGTTAGCAGCACACTTTCAGCCTACTCACTCTAATTCCTCTTGGCTCCTAGGTTCTAATAACACTGATGTGTTTGAGTGAGGGTCAGTGTTTTGATGAGTGTAAAATTGTTTTATTATAGCTGGTGCTAATCTCTTTAGTGCTTATATTTAGAAGAAATCCAAAAATGTGCTTTCTTTTCAATAAATGTTCTTATTTTTTTAAACATTTTTTTTTATCAAAGATTGAAATTGAAGACTGTAGAGTTAGTATAGCAGATAGGGCACTAGCTTTACAATGGCCAGCCTGAGCACAGCTGGGTGTGTCCCAAAACCTGATGGGGAGGGGAGGATTAAAATCAGAAATCACACTGAATTTATGCAAAATGATCAAGGGACTTGTATCATTTGCATTCATCTCACTGAAACCTATTCTGACAATGATTTCCTGAAGTAGTAAACAGAAACTAATTCTGCAGAAAATATGGCTGTATGGAGAGGAAATCAGTTTAACTTTTCCCTCTTTGTGTTTTAATAAGTTAAACTTATATCAGATATATTGATTCCCTGATTATTGTAATCTCAATTTTAAATACTTCATTATTAGTTTCTTTAATGTTTAGTTTTTAATGATGATATGACTGAGAAATTTTAAAGTGGGAGAGATCAAGACTTGAGTTTAAAATTCATTGTGATCTTTCCTTTTAGTTTTGTAATTTTCTTAATTATGCTTAAGAAAGGAAATTTCATATATTTCGGTAATGAGTAATTAGTGAGGAGCTTTTGGCATCTAGAATCAGAGGATAGCTGTACTAGTTCTTCCTGCACCCAGGAACTGAACAAATTCTCCCAGCACCTACCCACTTCTCTGGCTTCTGGCCAGTCCTGGTAGCCAAAGAGATAGATAAGTAAAGCTAGAAGCCACCTGCTGTGTCTTCTCATTACAGGTTACTAGTATTGGAATCTACTGCTCCAACGGGAGACCTCACCCGCCCACACCACATTGCATCAGTTGTTCCCAACCGATACCCTCGTTGGTTCACTCTAAGCCACATAGAATCCCAGCAGTGTGAGCTGGCTTCCACCATGTTAACTGCAGCCAAAGGTATTGGATGAATTTGAATCTCGTAGTTATTTTATTAGTTTGGTTTTGTTGTTGATATTGTTATTTCATTGTATTTAAGGGTCTCGTTTTCTATTAAATTCTTAATGTCAGGTTGAAAGAGATTCTATGAATGTTAGCTTATGAGGCAAAATAGGTGCTTACTCATTTGAGCCTGGAATTTTTTCTCATTTGAACACCATTAAACTTGTGCTCAAATTTAGTTACTGTGCCATGTAAGATATGATTGGAAATTCAGAAGCAAATCAAAAGTTTAAGTTCTCCCTGAAGTAGTCACCCAAAAAATACATTAGTAGGAAGTAGGAGAGCTCTTTCTAGCTCATATTGCTTCTAGTTCATAAGTGCTTTGGGTCATTAAGGGTGTGTCTTGGTATCCTTTTCTCAAGCTGAGATTATTTATATAGACATTGCAAGGATTCCTAACACTTAATTGGAACATCTGCACCATCTATGAAACATTCCAGGTAAATTAACTGGTATTTTATATTTTTCCACCCTCTGTGTATGCACACACACACACACACACACTAATGTGCGTGTGCGTGTGTGTTTGCGTGTGTGTGTGTGTGTGTGTGTGGTTGTGGTTGCATTCTTCTTTGTGTTCCCTTGTTTTGATTTGGTTTGATTTTCCCTTGTTCATTACAGGAGATGTTCGGAGACTCGAAACAGTATTAGAATCTATCCAGAAAAACATTCACTCCTCATCCCACATCTTCAAGCTTGCCCAAGATGCATTTAAAATAGCAACTCTCATGGACAGTTTGCCAGACATCACTCTTTTGAAAGTGTCTCTGGAGCTGGGTCTGCAGGTACTTGACTGGTGGTCTTTCCTTGGGGAACCAAAGACTGCTAAATAAAGGCAATATCTTAGGGTTGTTTTTATCTGTTGCTTTGGATTTTTTTAGTGCAGGTAAATGGTCTTTGGAGCACAGATCTTTTAGAACCCAGGAGAGCACTGTGCTTCAGACCTATGGTCATTCCCATCTGAATTAGACTGCTGTGTCAGATGCAGGAACTGTACATTTAGAAGCTCTACGTGTGTCTTCAATAAATTTTTTTTTCTGATTTACAGCGTTGATAACACTGTTTCTCCTTTATTGAATGGAGAATTATTACTAGTAAAAAGACAAGTAAAAACTATCTTGTGTAATAAAGATTTCATTGTTTGCATTAATTTTTAGAGGAAGTGTGAACTTTTATCGATGTTTGCATTTTCCTAATGAATGGGCAGTTTTTGGCTTCTATTTCTGCCTTTGAGAAACTGATAAGGGAGGACTTTTTTGCCAGGGTTGGAGAAGGCAGACCTGCTCACATAATCAACAAGGACACTTTTAGTTAGTACAGGTAGACCTTGATTTCCTTATTGTTTCTTAAATGATTACTGTGTAAACCAGGAACTTAGGTTTTGTTTCCATTCTTAGGAAATTTCTGCCAACATAAAAAGCAGTGAAGAAGAAATTTATTTTTAATTTCTAAAGTATGGTGAATACAGGGCTTTTGGAGAGGATTAATCTTGTTTTGCAGACCTAGATTCTCCCTACAGTGGTTGATAAATTTTCAAAAGTTGGTTGCTTTAGAACACATTGATAGTGATAGTGGTGTATTAATTTATAAATCAAAAACATAAGCATTAAAGTTATTATAAACATTTTAAAGAAAAATTTGAATACATCTGTCTAATTGAAGCAGGGAGTGCATGTGATTGTATTCAAGCTAGCTATACATGACTGTTAGAAATTTCTTTTTAAAAATTATTTTTGTTAGCAATGCCCTACTATTTATTTGATCCAAGAAGAACCATAAGCACACTTTCTAGTTATTTGAATTTTTACTAACAGTCTCTCTTTGCAGATTACATTGAACCTGTCCCTACCTTATTTCTATCTAGGATCCAGTAATGAATCCCACTTGACCTTTCCCAAGACCTTAGTAGTAGTATTTCCCTAAATGTTCTGATATTTTTAAATGAGAGAAGTAGGAATAGGTAGATAATTTTATCTTGGAAACTTTCTCTAGAGAGTAAAAATCAAATTAGCCTACTAATGATGCCAAAGATGATTTTGGAGCTATTGTCATAAACATGAGAAAATGGAGGACTGACTAAATAATTGATTTAAGTCATCATTTCCTCATTTTTCTCTATACCACGCCTGCTTTAAATTCACTTTATCTATATTAATAATGTGTGATAACAGTATATAGCTAACTGTAGATATCCTTATAGGCCCTCAAAAAAATAAAATTATTTTATGTCATTTGAGGACCTTATCCACATCAACTCAGACAGGGCTTACTGCTAGGAGAACCATATGCTGACAGGTACTGGGGATTGAACCTGAGTTGACCAGCATTTCAAGTCAAGCATGTTCCTATACTTTCTCCACCCCCTCCAGTAAAAAAAAAAAAAGGCCTTTAGCCAACCTCAAGAGGTCCTGGTCAAAATTAATTCATTAAAAGCTTCCAAACTCTAGAACCATGAACTGGTAGCATTGTGGAATGATCCAGTCTAACCCTCTTATTTTGCTGGTGAGAAAAGCAATTGAGTGCCATGGTTGGAATGCTGCCTCTGCCCGGTGTGTTTAGATTTGCATCCTGTACACACCTTTGGGGCATTGCCAACTAGAGGAGTTAGGGATAAGTCCAAATTCATATGCAGGGTTCTTTACTGTATAACAACTCTATCCTTCTGGCAGTCGTGATAATGCCTAGTAGTATATTCTTTGGAATGGGTTGTTTACATTTTCTGCAGACTGGCAATATATATAACTCAAACCTTTTGTTATCTTGTCTTTGTAGGTTATGCGAATGACATTGTCAACCTTAAACTGGCGGCGGAGAGAGATGGTGAGGTGGCTAGTAACCTGTGCTACTGAAGTGGGTATGTGAACTCCAGTGCAGGAACTCTCCCAAGGGCTTTGTGGTCCGATTTACATGTCATTTAGAAATTCAAGAACATTTGCACTCTTTCTTGGTTTCTACAAGTCTTCTCTGCCTCTTTTAGTAACTTGTAGGCTTCCCTTTCCCACACTCCTGCTTCCGTTAACACACATCCATTGCTGTTCTTTCAGCCTGTACTTGTGCAGTTGTGGGCTCTACTCTTGTTTAAAATGGACTAAGTCACTGAAAGCGACTTATGATTTGGTTGTTCTGTCATACTCCAGATTTGTTTAATAGTGACTTTGTTTTTTGAGAATCAAGTCTGCAATTATATATTAGAGAGTTCCAGAATGAATCTTACTCTTACTTTGATTTTTGTTTCTGTTTGTTTGTGGTGTTGGGAATCGAACCCAAGCGCTCTACTGCTGAGCTACATCACCAGCTCTTGAAATCATGTTTGGGGAGCCGGGAAGTGGCGCAGGAGGTAAGGTGCCTGCTGCCTTGCCTGCACTAGCCTAGGACGGACCACGGTTCGATCCCCCGGTTCCCATGTGGTCCCTTGTGCTGCCAGGAGCAACTTCAGAGCGCATAGCCAGGAGTAACCCCTGAGCGTCACTGGGTGTGGCCAAAAAAAAAAAATCATGTTTGAAGTTAACCTCAGATAGCTTAGCCACTCAGTTGGTCTTAAAGAAAATCAAAAATTGCCTCAGGGACCCGAGAGATGGCATGGTGGTAGGGTGTTTGCCTTGCATGCAGAAGGATGGTAGTTCGAATCCCGGCATTCTATGTGGTCCCCTGAGCCTGCCAGAAGTGATTTCTGAGCACAGAGCCAGGAGTAACCCCTGAGCACTGCCAGGTACGACCCAAAAAGCAAAGGGAAAAAAAAAACGCCTCGTTGCATTGAGTCTTTATTTGGAAGTAGAACCGAGGTCTGTCCTGGGTCAGCACATGCAAGGCAAACTCACTACCACTGCTCTAGCCCTGCATGGGTTTTGTTTTGTTTTGTTTTTTAATGAGCTCTTTTCCTTTGTCTTCTGGGGGCATGTATCATGCTGTCCAGCTGAAAAATGACCATTGTAGTACTTTGGTTGGGCTCACTGTTGGGTAAGATCCCCTAGTTCTTCATCAGTTTAGTCTATGAGACCAGCTATTCCTGTGCAACAGCAAATTATCACAAAAGGAAAACTAAAGTCTCAGCAAGAATATTGGCACAAGCAAGATAGTGGGACTGTTAGAAATAATACTAGTGGTCCAGAGAGATAGCACAATGGAAAGGCGTTTGCCTTGCAAGCAGCCGATCCAGGATGGACTGTGGTTCGAATCCCAGCATCCCATATGGTCCCCTATGCCTGCCAGGAGTGATTTCTGAGCACAGAGCCAGGAGTAACCCCTGAGCGCTGCCAGGTGTGACCCAAAAAAACAAAAAAGAAAGAATACGAGTTGTACTCTGTCCTCCCATTTGCATCAGCAAAGGATTTACATATCTAGATGAAAAGACATCACTTTTTCTTTTTTTCTTTGGGTTTTTGGGTCTACCCAATGGCACTCAGGGGTTCCTCCTGGCTCTGCTCAGAAATAGCTCCTGGCAGGCATGGGGGCCGCCATATGGGATGCTGGAATTCAAACCACTATCCATCCTGGATTTGCTGTGAGTAAGGCAAACACCCTACTGCTGTGCTATCTCTGGCCCCCTGTAATCACTTTTCTTATTTTCTCTTACTAATTTGTAATGGTTTGTGATTTTGGAAAAAGGGAAACATGTCAGTCTACAATGTTATTTGTCGGTTATTGAAGTGTTTCTTTAGTAAAGTAACACTGAGTTAATACTAATTCAAGAACTGTCACACAACTTGTCTCCCCCATATCAAGATTAAATGTCTCTCTTCTCTTACGTTAAGCACTTTCTTGTTTAAACTACTCTTATTTCAGACTTCCTAAACTGAGGCACATTGAATTTGTGCACTTTAAAATGATTAATGGTTAACATAAGACCTTTTATTTTTTGTTTTGTTTTTTTGGTTTTGGGCCACACTTGGTGATGCTCAGGGGTTATTCCTGGCTATGCACTCAGAAATCACTCCTGGCTTGGGGGACCATTAGGGACACAGGGGGATCGAACTACGGTCCGTTCTAGGCTAGTGTGCACAAGGTAGATGCCTTACCGCTTATGCCACCACTCCAGCCCCAACATAAGAACTTTTAACCATATCCAATATCTTAGTCATTTATATGTCAACTTCTGTTGACTTTTTTCTCTTGATTATGGGTCTCATGTCCCTATGCTTTGTATGTCTTAACCCTTTAGTATTGTGTGTACTTCAGACTTACATACAAACATACCGCATTAAAACTACATTTTGGGGCCCCGGGAGATAGCATGGAGGTAAGGCGTTTGCCTTTCATGCAAAAGGTCATCGGTTCGAATCCCGGTTCCCCATATGGTCCCCCGTGCCTGCCAGGAGCAATTTCTGAGCATGGAGCCAGGAGTAACCCCTGAGCACTGCCGGGTGTGACCCAAAAACCAAAAAAAAAAAAAAAAAACTACATTTTGGTGAAGGTTGTAGTTTTCCCATGACTTTGTTTTGGGGCCACACTCAGGTGGTGCTCTAAGCATTCTCCTGGTTCTGTGCTCAAGGTTCATTCGTCATGGGCTTGAATTGGGTGCTGAGAACAAAACCCAGATTGGTTACATACAAAGCAAGCACCCTACCCACCGTACTCTCACTTTGGCCCTCGACACACGGGCTTTTAGCAGGTAACTGACAGGAGGCACCAGTGAACTAACACTCATTCGTAAGTAGTCATTGTCTGAAAAGGCAGGCAGCAGAGTGCAAATACCCGCTACCGAGGGGATTAGTTCTTTATCACAGGAAGTTCATGTTCTTTCCAGGCATTTCATTGAATAACCATCTATAATAACCAGATTCAGAAAGGTCGCCCATAGTGACATTCACTTACAGGATTTTCTGGCCTAGCTCAAGCCGTCTGACGGTTAACAATGAAAGTGTTGATTATAAAATTGGAAGTAGGCAAGACCTCTGGGGATCATCCCTGACAGTAATGAGACTTCCTGTTCCTTATAGGTGTTTATGCCTTGGACAGCATTATGCAGAGCTGGTTCACCCTCTTCACGCCCACTGAGGCTACAAGCATAGTTGCCACCACTGTGATGTCCAATAGTACTATTGTTCGTCTGCACCTGGACTGCCACCAGCAGGAAAAGCTGGCCAGCAGTGCCCGGACACTCGCGTTGCAGTGCGCCATGAAGGACCCTCAGAACTGTGCCCTGTCTGCACTGACCCTGTGTGAAAAGGATCACATAGCTTTTGAGACGGCCTACCAAATTGTCCTTGACGCTGCTACCACCGGCATGAGCTACACCCAGCTCTTTACGATAGCACGGTACATGGAGCATCGCGGGTACCCCATGAGGGCCTATAAGCTGGCCACCCTGGCCATGACCCATCTCAACCTGAGCTACAATCAGGACACACACCCTGCCATTAATGACGTTTTGTGGGCCTGTGCGCTAAGCCACTCCCTTGGCAAAAATGAGCTTGCAGCTATAATACCTCTGGTGGTCAAGAGTGTCAAGTGTGCAACGGTACTGTCAGACATTTTGCGCAGGTGCACTCTGACCACCCCTGGCATGGTGGGACTTCACGGAAGGAGGAACTCTGGTAAGCTCATGTCACTGGACAAAGCCCCCTTGCGGCAACTCTTGGATGCCACGATCGGGGCCTACATCAATACCACGCACTCGCGACTCACACACATCAGCCCTCGACACTACAGTGAGTTTATAGAGTTCCTCAGCAAGGCCCGAGAGACCTTCCTAATGGCGCATGATGGACATATTCAGTTTACACAATTTATTGACAACCTGAAACAAATCTACAAAGGCAAAAAGAAACTGATGATGTTGGTTCGGGAGAGGTTTGGTTGATAAAACTTGTATGAATGGGGTGGGGGGGCGGGGATGGGAGGGATGGTTTGTTTTTACTTGAGCCTGCCTTTGTACCCTTTTTAACTTAAAGAACAGAGCCACACCGGTATTATATGTGTATAGTTATATTGCGTTTGCAGACTAAATTGTCATGTTGTGAAAGTTTGTGTGTTTTTAATTTTTCCCTTTTCCTTTTTTCTTTCCTTTTATCAGATTTTTTTGATTTTTATTTTATTTTATTTTATTTTTTGGTTTTGTATGAGAGAGGTTAAAAAGGTTTGGTTTACACTGAGTCTATGTTGTCAAGTGGCAAAAGTCCACATAGCTCTCCTGTTTTCTGTATACTTTCACAGCCTCAAAAAAAAAATAATTGAAATGGCTTTAAAAACCAAACAAAACACCTCCATCCTGTGATAAGTACCTCGAATGGATTCAGCTTTACTCCTTTGTATCTCATCTTTACATTCTCAGCATATTTAAACAAACCAACAAAATGAAATACTAATAGTTCAAAAAGGCTGACCCACGTGGCTTTGCAGTGCTGTTCGTCCAGAAGCATGGCACACGATGCTTGTGCATGTGGAAACTTAGCGACTGTCAACATACATTCTCAGGGATTTATCAAAAAAAATTAAAAAAAGAATGAGAGCATTTATTGTACTGTATATATATTATAGTATATGTCTGAATATTGAAAATATAACATTAACTAATTTATAAAAAATATTCTATGTAATGCAAAATACTTGAAGCTGCAGTAGCTTGGTTTTAAACAAAAACAACAAACTGAGAAAAATCTTATCAGAAGGACAAAAAGTGCGCCTTGCTTCAGGTTGGCTCAGGCAGTGAACTTCATGTGGGGCATCTATGCAGAGCCACCTTTTAGATTGCATGGTTGGACTGAGATCTATTGGGAGGAAGGATATATGTATATATATGTATACAGACTATGTATGCACATATATATGTATACACAAAGACCAACACACACACACACACACACACCAACAACCACTACACCACACATGCTTGAAACAGGCACTAGAATAAAGAACAACAAAATTCACAGCCAGAGCAGCAAGCCTTAGCATTAAGAATATACAGTATGCCGGATCTGGGGTTCGTGCCTCCTAGCCTAGGAATCTTAAAAGAAATATCCTTTTGACACAAAAAGCAAAATGTTTTCCAAAACGATTGACATATGATACATTACGCCTTTGCAGTGAGCTAATAATAAGCTAACCTTTGTGCACAAATAACATTATATATATTATATATCTATTCTGCATAGGTATTTGACTTTGTGCAGGACAGAAAGTTGTGTAGGTATGACTGTTCTACTTTTCAGTTTTCTTCCCTTTTTTTTAAAAATATATTTTATTTTCTCTAGAATTACTCAAAACAAAAGCAGCCTTCTATCTTGCCTTGTCTTAATGCTTTAAAATAACCAAACTGGAGATCTAACTACCAAACTGTTCATTATATTATTAAATACCAACTTTGGTTACAGTATAGTGTCTTTACTTTAGCTGATGGTTCTGTAACCTTGTGCTTTTTAAAGCAATTTTTATGTTTTGGTGCAAAAGTTGTCCAGTGTCTCTTGTTCCCTTCATTAGAGAACATGCTAGAGGTATGTTTGTAGGTATTTTTGTTTAGAAAAACTATTTCATGCGCTCCATTTTATTTATTATAATAGGTAAAAAGAAAAAAAAAAGGTTGTACTTCATCACCCATGTAAACATGCTCATGAAGTTGAAAGTAATTAAGATTTGATACACTGATATCAATTTATTTATGTAACTAAATCACTGTTTTATAAACTTGTTAATGATCAACAATTTTTTGTTTTGATTAAAATTAGTTTTTTGAAAGTTGATTCTGCCTCCTTTATGGTGTATATCTGACTACACTTAAAATTGGTGATATAGATCTGGGTGTTACCACATTTCCAATTGTTTCATATTACATTAATGCATCCAATAAATTTTCATGTACCAGTTTTTAGACCCTGGAGATACAGTAGGAAAAAAAAGAAAATAGACATTGGAGCTTATTTTCTGCTTATGCAGAAGACAGACATAAATCAGATAATCAAAAAGATAAAATACGAGACAGTGTAGCCCATTTTTCTTCAGTTTGTTCACTTGGTCATTTTTCCTGATTAATAAACTATAATTTAGGATGCTTGATACTTGATATATTTAATAAATGTTAAGTTTGTGAGAAGATTTGTGTATGTGTGGTTTAAAAAGGAAATTGCATTGCCACGAGGAAATGCTACATCTACATTATATTAGCATGTCCTACCTCATCTCCATCAAAGATATGTATAGGAACAATACAGATACACCTGGGTGGTTTAAAGAAATCATGAAATTCAATGTCTTCACCATTGTTAATGGTAGTTAGTGTGAAGTAGATTTACATTATTAGGAAACCTGTCTGGAAGTTCATGTGGCAAATGTTCATTAAACAACAGCTGGCCTAACTCTGTCTCCTTCCACACTGGTAAAGAGAAATCTAAATCTACTTTGTTTCTGTGACTGCCATAACTTTAGAAGTCACTTAAAATGGGAGATCAAACAGCAGTTGTCCTTTGACTATTCCCAGAGATCATCCACATTGTAGCGTGAGAGACCCATTTCCTTCTTTTTAGAAACTTTATTCCACTATACATATATATGGGCATATATCTACATAGATCTCTGGCATTTTGTTTACCTGCTTGGTTAGTTGATGGACATTTAGGCTGCTCATACCTCTTGGCTATTGTGAATAATGCTGATGTTACCGTGGTTGTGTAATTACTTCTCAATACTTTTCTGTCAATCCATATGAATATTCAGAAGAGATGTTGACGAATAATATATTTAGATGTTTTAAATATTGTTTTATATGTTTTAAATATTCAAACCCTTAAAGTATTTTTATACTTTCTGCTTGACATCAGGCTGATTAGAAGAATGCAGTCGAGTTAAGTCTATACATAAACATTAAATCCCACTAGTACCAACTAGAGATAAAAAATCAAAATTAAAATGTTAGGAATAGATTGTTTCTTAAGTATTTTTTTATTCTTGTTTAAAAATTGATGCAGCCAAAAGATAAATGTCAATTCACACCGGTTCATTAAAACACTGGGACTCACGAAGAAGCAGATACCTAGAAAGTAAGGCAGAAAAAAGATAGGGACTGGTACCACTCAAGATTTTAAAATTTTGTTTTGTTCTTGTTTTGGGACCACACCAGTGATGTTCAGTGGTTACTCCTCGCTGTGCCCTCAGAAATCGCTCCTGGCTTGGGGGACCATATGGGCTGCTCGGGAATCATACCTCTGTCCATCCTAGGTTAGTGCGTACAAGGCAAACGCCCTACTGCAATGCCACTACTCCAGCCCCAAGGTTTTGACAATTTTTTTAATGGAAAACCACTCTGATTATTGAGGATCTTTACAGAGGAATTCTCCAGTTTTCATAAACCTGAAGGATAAAGTTTTATTTAGTTATCATGAATTACAGCTATTCATGATTGAGTTTCAGATGCACAGTGTTTCAACACCAATCCCCCATCACCAGTGTACTCTTCCCTGTACCAGTCTTTGCCTCCATCATCTTTGCATCACCCAAGAGTCACCTTTATGAGAGGCTTTTTTTTTCTTTTGGTTTTTGGGTCACACCAGGTGACGCTCGGGTTACTCCTGGCTATGCGCTCAGAAGTTGCTCCTGGCTTGGGGGACCATATGGGAAACCGGGGGATCAAACCACGGTCCATCCTAGGCTAGCGCAGGCAAGGCAGGCACCTTACCTCCAGCGCCACCACCCGACCCCAAGAGGCTTTTTTTATATCATTCTTGGCACTGTGGTTTACAGTACTGTTGCCAATAAGGTCTTATATAAAGCACTTTACCACCTTTCTACACTTACAGGAATGCTACCTTAGTACCCTCTACTTTAGTCGTCCCCTCCCCCTCACTGTTTGTCCTATCCCCCAGCCCCTTACTGATTATCAGTACTCATGTTCTTCATTTCCAATTATCTTTGGGCATTTGTTATTCTACTATCATGTTTCTTTTTATACCACATCTGTATAATAGGACCATTCTGTGTCGGCCTCACTCTTGATTAACTTCACTCAGCATGATACCCTCCAGTCCCAACCATATAGCAGCAAACTGTGTTGCATTTTTTCATATAGCAAGTAATCCATTATGCACTTGTACCTAATAGTGTCTTTATTCAGTCATCTGTTCTTGGATAACTGGGTTTCCAGATTTTGGTTGTGGATAGTACTGCAAGCAACATAATGTACGAATCTTTTCTTCATTGTGTATTTGGGAAGGGGTGTATATTCTAAGAAGTGGAATTTCTGGGTCATATAAGGACTCGATTCCTATATTTTTGAGGAATGTCCATACTATTATCCAGAAAGACTACCAGTTGACATTACTACCAGCAGTTTTCACCATTTTTCCCCTGCATCCATGGCAGCACTGGTGGTTTTTATTTTTGAAGATGCCAGTTTCTGTGGTTTGAAGTAATATTGTTTTGGTTTTCATTTCCCTGATGGTTAGTGATGTAGTCTTTTTATATACCTTTTGGCCATTATGTCCTCTTTGAGGGAGTTCCTGTTGATGTTGTCTTTTGTTATGAAGTTGAATGTTTGGATTTTTGTTTAGTTTTGGGTGTTTTATTTTTTTGGTATAGTTCTAACAGTGCTTTATATATCTTGGATATTAAATTACTCCTTGACCACATTCTTTTTTAAGCCTGTTTCTCTGTCTCTCTCTCTCCCATTCTCCCTCTTTTTCTTTTTCCCTTAATCAGAATTTATACATAAAACCTGTTCTTACGTTAAAAAAAAGTTAACCCTTTATTAAATCAGCAATGTGCAAACTATTTGGTTATGGCTGTCATCAGGTACACAAATGACCATTTGATATGTATATGTTTTTGTATTTTCCAGTGGGCCAGTAGTTTCAAAAGTCCTAAGATTGTTGAAATAGATAAGATTAAATGATCAAAGACAAGCTAATTTGTTCCTAATTAGGGCTGCTCAGACTACAGAATTTTAAATTTCACTGCTCTTGGTTTGTGATTTCATTTGAGAATAGAGGCTATAATTTCAGAAGGAAAATGAATGTTTTGTAACTTTCAAATATCAAATGAGTTGAGTGAAAATTATTAAACCAAGTCACTGATCATATTCAATAATATAATATCAAAGACAACATCTTTCTTTTAAGTATTAAAAAGTGTGTTATAGCTGTTTCAAGAATTAAATGGTCAGTGAGAAGAGAAGATGTAGGAAACATTAATTTGATACATCTTAGTAAAGGAAATATGGCAGGTAAAATGATGAACTGATTACATCAGTATGGGGAAAAGCAATTCAAACTGGGTAGGGTGAAAAAGACTGAAATATGAGATATGTTGGAGTTTGAATGTTTTACTTAGTGAAAATCTTTTGTGTGCCTACCATGTGATAAACTAGTTCTAGGCACTAAGTAAACAAGTAATGAACACAAAATGCCTATTCTCGTGGATCAAATATTCCAGCAAAGGAAGACATGAATAGTGGATGAGCTGGTTATCTGTATTACAAGGGAAAGCAGGAAAAGGGCTACTGTTTTGGGTAGAATGGTCAGAGAAAACTGATGCAATGAAAATGAACAGACAGCTGAAAGGAGGATGGAGAGAGCAGATATACAGGAAGCAGAAGGTACCACAAGAGCAAAGTAAAGTGGGAAAGTGTGTGTCTTGTCTGGAAATAGCCAAGTGACTTGTATATGAGATGAAAACCAGTTCTTTGACTACTTTGTGGTTAGGAGACAGGAAGGAGGTTTCATAGAGAGACAAATTAGAGGCCCATTACAATAATCTGCACAAGAAATGGTGGCTCTTGGAGACATTGGGCTCAGTAGGGGTGACAATTGGTTAGAGACTGCAAAACTGGGAGATTTGAGTCATTTCCTGGTATTAGATGTAACCTGTAAGAAAGAGACACCAAAGGTGCATCTGTAGATTTTTAACTTGAGCAATCTGAAGAGAAGTTGCTCTTGACTAAAGGAGATACCAGAAAGCAAGGACAGGAGTTCAGTTTTGAGCACAGCAAATCTTAGTCACTGTAACCCCCAAGTAGAGTTTTCAAGTAGGAATCAGTAGAGAAGACTGGGGTTTAATATAAAACATGTGTCTTTGGTTTTTATTTATCTTATTTCTTTAATCACACCTGGTGACACTCGGGAGTTTACACCTGGTTCTGCTCTCAGAAGCCACTCCTGACAGACTTGGGGGAGGGGGGGACCATATGGGATGCCGAGATTTGAACCAGGGTCCATCCTATGTTGGCGGTGTGCAAGGCAAATGCCTTACCACTGTGCTACTCTCTCCTCTCTCTCCTCTTTCTCCTCTCTCCTCTCTCTCTCTCTCTCTCTCTCTCTCTCTCTCTCTCTCTCTCCTTCTCTCTATTTAAGTACCATGATTACAAACATGTTTGTAGTTGGGTTTCAGTCATAATAAAGAACACATACCTTCACCAGTGCAACATTCCCACCACCAATGCCCCCATCTCCCTCCTTCCCCACTCCTTGCCTGTATTCGAGACAGGCATTCTACTTCTCTCACTCATTACCATTGTTACGATAGTTGTTAGTGTAGTTATTTCTAGAACGGAACTCACCACTCATGGTAAGTTGCCTTTATGTAATCAAAAAGTGAAAATACGTCGATCCAAAGAGAGTCTTGAAACTTCTTTCCCCTGATTGGATTGAATTGTGACTTTGACCTTTGCCAGCCCTCCCCCTAATCCCGACTGTTAAAGCAGTGCTTGTTCTAGAGTCCAGTCCTGAGGACTGCTCATCTGTTTTCTCATCCTACCTTCTTAAAAGTGTGGGCTATGATTCCATCTGCAGTTTTATAAATGGGGGGAGGGCTGCTGAAAGTGTTTTAAAGTTTATGATTTAAGAAAAGCAGAGATCTAGCCCAGGTTTTAAGACATTCGCCTTGCATGTAGCCAACTCCAGTTTGACTCCTCACTCCACATCGGCATCACTACTACTGCCACCCAGTACCTGTTGGAGTGACCTCTCCAGTCAGCTGTGGACCCAAAACAAACAAAAGTATTGTTATCAGAAAATGTTTGATTTAGGGGGCCGGGCAGTGGTGCTGGAGGTAAGGTGCCTGCCTTGCCTGCGCTAGCCTAGGACGAACCGTGGTTCGATTCCCTGGTTTCCCATATGGTCCCCCAAGCCAGGAGCGACTTCTGAGCGCATAGCCAGGAGTAACCCCTGAGCGTCACTGGGTGTGGCCCAAAAAAACAAAAGCAAAAAAAAATTGCTCCTGGCTCTGGGGACCATATGGGATGCTGGTAATCGAACCCTGGTCCATCCCGGGTTGGCCACTTGCAAGACAAATGCCCTACTACAGTGCTATTGTTCCAGCCCTGTACACCTATATTATGTACCCAGGATCATGTAAAATTTTCTCAAGGCAAGAAGGGGTTGCAAATAGAAAAAGTTCAAGAAGTCCTGCTTGGGGCTAAAGAGTTAGAACAAAAAGTAGGGCATTTACCTCACACACATCCAACCCAGGTCCCATCCATTGCACCATGTATGGTCCCCACAGCATGGCCAGGAATGACCCCTGAGTACAGAAATAGGAGTGAGTCCTGAGCACAACTGGGTGTGGTCCAAAAAATGAATCGCCCCCTTTCTCTATATTGGATCTATCTTAAAATAGTTTCTCCACATAGAAAGGAAACAAAAATTGACCAAAGTCATGGAACTGGAGTATTTTCCTACAGAACTAAGCTAAAAGGGGGTGGGGATGGGGGAACCTTGGGGCACTGGTGGGGGGAAGCAAGTTATCTGTCAATGGGTGCGATATTAAATTATTGAATCTTGGATGTGGTAAATAGTACTGTAAGTCCTGCTACCTCAAACATTTTTTTTTTCAAATTTCTTCAAAAGTGAAAACTAACTTCTGGTTCTTACAACTCACATTTCTGCCCCTGAGCATCTTCTCTTATTTCCAATTGGAGTTGGGTTATGAGGGAGCTAGGATACAGATGTGACCACGTAATACATCCTCTTTGTTGGGGGGCTGGAACTTCAGAGAAAAAGATTCATCTTAAATAATCTCATCATTTTTGGTGTTTCTATACCAGGAAAAGTAATAGCCCAGTGACAGGCAGCCTTGTAAATACACATAAATATTTTGACTTCTCCTACCTTGTGCCATCTTGGCAAGAATCGTGTAATTTTTACATGTGGGGGAATAGAAGTCTAAAAGAATACCAGTCCTATTCCTTTCTATTCTTGCTCTCTTGGTTTTGTTTTATTTGGATTTGGGTTCATGGTTAGCTGTGCTCTTCAAGTCCTGTGTTCAGGTATCATGCCTGAAGGAACCTAGAGAACCCTGTGGGGTGCTGAGGCTTGAACCCGGGCCAGCTACTTATAAGGCAAATACCCTAGAACTGTACCATTGCTCTTGCCCCATCTCTGGATGGTTTTTAAATGGACTTCTGTTTAGCAAATATGTCCCCTAAGTAACAGAAAATGTAGGGAAGGTGAAATGTACTGAAGAATAGCTTGAACATTCACAGATTCTTGAAAGAATGCTGGAGACATTGCTAGCCCTGCCAGGTTGTGGTTATCACAATAACTATGTTCCAGGCACTGTCTTGTGTAATAATTATTCTTTACAACAGTACTTTGAGGAATATAGTATTGTAGGTTTACTCCATTTCATTCAGAAAGAAACACATGGAAAGGTGCTCCAAAGTCAAACCCTATGTGACAGAAACAAGTCCAGGCACCTGGATCCTGCATCTCTATCATCAGCTCTTGTGCTCTGTTGCTTCTCATGGAATTATTAGAGTATCTATATTATGTTCTTAGCACTATAGAGGACCACATAAAATATACTTTTTTAGTTCTGATCCTCAAGTAAAACTACTGAAATGAATTTTATATTAAGATGCATGAAATCATCAGCAGGTATTGTTAAAACTGACCAAAACTGGCCTGGACCCCTGTTAGGATCTGGGGTTGGAGATGACTGAGCCCGGGGAGGCCAGGGTCCAAGGAAAGCCCATGGCTCAATTGAGGAGACACAAACCTTAGAGGATGCATTCACACGTAGGTTTATTTCCTTTCCAGGATCCTGGGTGTCACCACAAGTCAGAAGTTTGGTCTGCAGTGAGACCCCGAATATCCAAATTTACAAACATTTAAGGAAATTCATATGATAATGAGCATACAGATCAAGGTATTTCATAGGTTTATACAGTTTGAATCATCCAATGATTTTTTTTTTACAGAAAAGGTTCAATTTTCTGTCTGTTCAGTCCCTTCATGACATCATTTACTCCCAACTCCTAGGCTGATGGCATTCAAAGATACAGGTTGAACCCTTCAGGTGGTTGCCTAACCTATAGAGTGGAGAACCCATTTGCTCAGCCCCTTCAAGATATCATTTTACTCCAACTCCCAGACTGAAGGTATGCATGATACGTGTTAAACTCTTCAGACAGTTCCCCAATCCACAGGTTGGAGAACCCATTCTCTTGACAGCATAGTGACCAGAGCGATTGGGGGGAAGGGAGCCTTGTTCATTATATCAAACAAGCCAGGGGCAGAAGCGAGAATAGCATTAAACTAGATTTCACCCTATTCTATACCTATTAATTCCGTCTATGTGTTATTCCTTTTTTTTTTAATGACTGTGTGCAATTATTCCTCCCTAATCTTCAAGGGCTATCTGTCCTCTGTAGGGATCTCCTCTGTGGGGATCAAGGTTTCTGATGGAGAACAAGATGTCCTTGTGTTCCTTGGAATGTTCTTTGTGATTTACAGCCTGGTTCTAGGAATCAGCTATTTCCTTGGGCCTAGACTTTCTTTTTTTGTTTGTTTGTTTTTTTGTTTTTGGGTCACACCTAGCAGCACTCAGGGGTTACTCCTGGCTCTATGCTCAGAAATCGCCCCTAGCAGGCACAGGAGACCATATGGGATGCCGGGATTCAAACCACCATCCTTCTGTATGAAAGGCAAACGCCTTACCTCCATATTATCTCTCCGACCCTGGGTTTAGTCTTTCTTACCTTGAAATTGCAGCCTATGACTAAAGTTGCAATTCCATTTATTACTAAGAAATCACTATTCCTATTAAAACTAAGAACATACTATGTCAAAATATCAAAAGTTACACACTGAAATCCAAAGTTAAAAGGTTACACCCCAAAATCAAAAGTCACCTCTTTTCCAGACAGAACAGTATCTTTAATAGTTTCTTTACAGACAACATATGATCGATTTAGACTTCTTTGAGCCAATTGAATGTGATCTGTATGTATGCTGGTGAGTGACAGGAATGTGT
Source organism: Crocidura indochinensis (assembly GCA_004027635.1). Classification (NCBI taxonomy): domain Eukaryota; kingdom Metazoa; phylum Chordata; class Mammalia; order Eulipotyphla; family Soricidae; genus Crocidura; species Crocidura indochinensis. Next base: position 19,379 of record PVKC010006617.1, read on the forward strand.
TTACTCAACAAAGAGATATGAGACAGGCAGATAACACACACCCACTTTCTGCCTTTGAGAAAGATCATTTATTTCCCCACCTTAACAAGCTGCCTATTATTCTCTGTAATCTCCGTATCTTCTTTGAGACCAGTGTTTGTCAGAGCACATTGTATGTGTACCATCAACATTGGAACCAATGAGGGGTCTGCAAGTTGACTGACCCAACCAAAACTAGGATGTGGACTCCTCTAACAGGAAACAGGGCTCTATAAAGAAGGCCAGAGTCAAATACGATATGAACTCTGGCATCATCCCCAACATCCCCCAAGGACCACATAAGGAAAACTGGAAAAAGCAAGTGACCAGCAGCACCCCCAACAGCAACACCATCACCATGCCACCTCTGTCTGCAGCTCTGCCTAGTAGCTCTTCTCTGTGTCAGTCAGAAAAACAGCGAGTGTCATTGTGGTCAGAATAGGTTGACCCATGACTGCAGCATCTGAAGGGAGAAAGACCAGAGCAAGGTGCTGAGGAAACCTTAACACCAGGTGAGGGCCAAATACTCAATACAAGGCATAATTGGAACCCAGTGGAAGAAGAGGATACATTAGCACAAGGTTAAGAGTGCAGGAAATGAGAAAGGAGGTTTGGAAGCCATGAACATCCCCCAAACCTCACTGCCTCAAGGCTTCAGGACAAGGCCCCACATCATTTCCACCCCCCCTCTTCCCAGGGCTGAAGCTGCAACTGTGTCTTTCTTTGCAAGGCAATCCCCGACTGGCGGTGACCTTCTGTCACTGGGGGACTCAAGGCTCTGTCTGGTCTGCTTTGGCCCGCAGGAGGAAACCACGTTAGCCTGCAGACATCTTCTGTTGTTCATTTAGGAGACCTAAAAATATTCTTGTCTGGCCACTACCCACTCGTCAGTGTTGCGGTTCTGGTGACTTGAAGGGGAGAAAGACTCTGTTGTCCATGAGTCAGTGAGCTAATGTGACCTTTAACCAAAAGAGAAAAAAATCCCCCCAGAAACTGCCTGGCTCCCTGCATGTTCAATTAAAGCCATGACAGGAGCGGCTGCAGTTATAAGCACATATACATAATAAGGGGATTGTATGATGTGGTTAAAACAAAACAAAGCAAAACAATGCTTGAGTTCACCCAGAGCAGCATCCAGACCTCTGAGAGATTCTGTCAGGATCACTTGATTGTGTCAAATATTTCAAAGATGGATTTACCACTGCTCAATCAGAGCTCTGAGGTCCTGTGTGACAGGACTGAACCCCTCAGAAATATGATGGGAAACAAAGGCCATAACTGTGCCCTCTCCTCACAAGCCAGGAGAGTCACAACTCCACTGGAGTCAGAGGAACGAGATCCCTCATCCTATATTTATGAAATGAGAGCCATTTCCTTCCCACTACAAAACAGGAGAAAGGGCTACCCTGAGAAAACATTCCTTCTAAGTCCTGGAGCGTGGATATCCCTCTCAGACAACCACAAAGGAGCATAATTTCTCTTACACACCCCAAAGGGCCCAACTGCATGCCTGCCCCAAGTGAGTCAATGACTAGGGCCCAACAGTAAGTGATTGGGGCTTTACAGGCAAGGGAGAGAGGCATGAAGCCTAATGTGGAACGCACATGCCTCATCCCTGAGAGAAATGATTTGTGAAGGAGTGGGAAAGAAAGACTCCAAATGGCACACAGATTTCTGGTGATTTCTTTGAAGGACAAAAATCACTTCATTCACCACTTCTTTCTGCTATTCTGTATTCCTTTCCTTTACTTGTTCCTTCCGGGTACAATTAGTTGACTTGAAAACTAATTTGTTAACCGGTGGGCCCATATTTCTCTGCATTTTCCTCTTCTGCTTTTCCTGCATCCCTGCCCCAAAACTCATTTTTGATTTTGCTCTTCTCCAACTAATTTTTTACTTCTCTTTTGATTTCTTTATTGACTTGAGTTATTCAAATACAATGCTATTGATGTTATACGCTTTGGCATTTTCTTGTTTTGTTTTTTGTTTGTGTCTAAATTCAAGGGGTTCTGATCAGAAAAGATGCTCAATGTATTTTCACATTATCATCTATTCTAAAGAATGAATATTCTATGTTCACTTGAAAAGAAGATATGAATATTCATTCATGGGGGAGGATAGAAAATCCACCTTGTTATTCCACTGATATTAGTATTGATTAATCCAATTGTATTATTTTATTTAATATTGTTAATTTTTGTCTAAAAAATCTGTGTTGGAAATGTTAAGTTCCCCTGCTGTCACTTTATTCCATAAGGAATACTTTGGGTATTCATTTATTGGGTACATAAATGTTGGTAATCATTCTATATTCTTGAGGGAGTCACCATTTGATCATTATATAATATCCACCTTTGTCTCTTACTAGCTTTTGTAGTTGAAAGTCAATCTTATTGGCCCTTTTCTCTGCATTATTGAATTGGAATTGGATTTGCTCCAGCTATTTACTCTGCATCTATGCTTGTCTTCATATCTTGTGTGAGACTCTAGTGTGCAAAGTATTGAAAAATTTTCTCTTTTTTAATACATCTAGCTACTCTGGAATTTTTTTTGACTTGCAAGTTCATACCGTTCATCACATTAGAGAGAACATTAGCATATAGGGCTAATGTACTGCCCTTCTACTTATTTTTTGTTTGTGTTGGGTTGTCTTATGTTTCTGGATTTTGCTCATTTATTTTATTTTGACTTCTTACTTGATTTGTAACCCCTGAGTGCTGCTGGGTGTGACCACCACCCCCACCCCCACCAAAGAAGAAAGATCCTGGTGAGAATCACCTTTTGTTAAAAAGACCATCTCACTAATTCTCATCTTTACTCTGTTCTCCAACTTTTTACCAGGACCCTTTGCCTTGATACCAAAAACTTTTCGAGATGAATGTGCAAAAACCTTGTGAGATGAATGTGCATGAACGGAGAAAGAGAGAAGTGTGTTTTCTGAGGTTAAAGAAAAACAGATCCACAAAGCAGGTTAATAAAAGTAGCTGTCTTTTCTTCTCTGCAGACAACCAGCAGCCCACTGAGGCAGGAACAGTGCACACAAAAGATTCAGGATGTAAACAGTGGCCTCTTTATTATTCACTCTTAGAGCTCAATAGGAGCCTCAGACTGAGGCAGCAGAAGAGTTGGCTGGTGAATCCTTCCAGATCACTGCATTTGTAAGTGCCTTGCAGAATTCTGAACCTTCTAAATGGGTCGGAGGGGCAGCTTCTGCCAAAAGAAGGTCAGATGCTGCTGATCACTGTTGCGTGGTTAGCCCCCTTTCACGTTTCTTCTGCTGAGTTCACCACTTTCCTCAGAAAGAGCCTCTGACTTCTCCCATAAGGCAACTTGGGGTACTGTTTCTTTCACTGGAAGTTTCCAGCCAGGACAGAAATGGCCTCTGTCCTAAGATTTGGCGCCAACATTGCCCTTGGCATTTGATTGCCAGACTGAGCCACCTTCTTGTTCAATAACTCTCCTCTGGCTTCTATGCCTTTCTGGGTTTTCCAGACCTTTCCATGCCCTAGCATGTACCTGGCCTCTTCTCAATTACATCTTGGCTCTCCGATTCTCCACTATCCTTGGGAAACAATGTAGGGCAGAGTCTACAATGGTGCCAGTCACTTTTTCTACTAGTAGGGCCTACTATTGCCAGAAATGGTACTAGGTATTTTACAAGAGATATTTCATAACAGCGATTTCAGGTTTGGGATTTAAAGAGAAATAGACCTTTTTTGTTTTTTGTTTTTTGTTTTGGGGGGGGGCACACCCAGTGGTATTCAGGTGTTGCTCCTTAGCTCTGCTCAGAGATCACTCCTGGCAGGTTCAGCAGACCATAAAGAATGCCAGGGATCAAATCCAGGTCAATCTGTGCAAGGCAAACTCCTTATCCACTGTGCTATTTCTCTGGCCCCAGAAATACTTATTTGGGGCTGGAGCGGTGGCACAGTGGTAGGGTGTTTGCCTCGAATGCGGCTGACCTACGATGGACTGTGGTTCAATCCCCCAAGCCAGGAGTGATTTCTGAGCACAGAGCCAGGAGTAACCCCTGAGCGTCACAGGTGTGACCAAAAAAGTAAAAACAAAAACAAAAACAAAAACAAAGAAAAGAAAGAAATAGACTTATTTCTGTCTGACTCCTTGTTGAACTGGGTTACCATCTTATCCTATCTCCATAGTGTTTCTCTGAGGTATTAGAAAGTTTCTATGACATATTACTGTGTCTATTTCTTCTATAAAACTAAAATTTCCTTGATTTTTTTTTTTTTTGGACCACACCCGGTGACGCTCAGGGGTTACTCCTGGCTATTCGCTCAGAAGTCGCTCCTGGCAGGCACAGGGGACCATATGGGGAACCGGGGGATCGAACCGCGGTCGTCCTAGGTTAGCGCAGGCACCTTATCTCCAGCGCCCCGATTTCCTTGATTTTTAAGTGGAGTAAAAATTGGGAGCTAAATTTATAACTATGTGTATATGTGTAAATATGTGTGTAGTTTTCTTTTTCTGCCTTTCTCACAACAAACAAAAATCCCTACAAATGCTAATAACACAGTAGAAGATGGACAGTTTGTTGACTGAATATAAAGGGTTTTTGCCTCTAACCTTTAGAGGGCAATGTGTCTTCTGTCAATCCTAAATGTGGATTTGGTGATGGAAATATTGGGTGACAAATGAAGAAATGAAGTATGAAACTTGAGACCATCTATGCTGAACCACCCCCTTTTTATGTCCATGTTGCTTGCTTTTTTGTTTATTTGTTTGCTTTGTTTTTGTTTTGGGGCCACACTCAATGATGTTCAGGGATTACTCCTGGCTATGCACTCAGAAATTGCTCCTGACTTGGGGGACCACATGGGACCCAGGGAATTGAGCCATGGTCAGTCCTCAGTCAGCTGGCTTGCAAGGCAAATGCCCTACTGCTTTTGTCACTGCTCCGGCCCCGCCATGTTGTTTGCTTTTTAAAAAATTGTTTCCCAACAAGGAAATAGGTCTTTATAGACTCAAATGACCACTTGGGATGAGACTATCTTGTCTCTTTGTTTCTTGTTTTGAAATGTACCCCCTTCTCATTCTGTTTTTGGAATCCCCCTTTTCATAGCTAGTACCCCCCACAGACTACTCAGTTTTTCCAGGAATTGCAGAGCTACAAGCAGGGCAAAGAGCTGGCTAGTATCTCAGAGGATCCCAGTCTGAGCCTGAGTGTCTGCATTTGGCGAACGAGGGGAAACAAATCCTGAGCTTTCCAGAGGTTTCTGGGCCATATCTTCATGCTGGTCACAGAAGCTCTTGGAGGCTTTGGCTTTGCTCTTATTTTTTAACAACTTTTGTGGCTTCATGCCATATCCCCTCATCCTTTTTGAAGGATTGGGAACTTGCTTTATTCTTTTGTGTATCGACTTCTAGGAAATAGGAAGTTAGAATGATGTATACTCAAACCACACTGTATATGAGTCTGGGACAAAAGTATCTCATTTTGTCTTCATGAACGTCTTAGAAATTGGCACAGAAGAAACAAATAACTTGCTCAACATCACTCAAGTCCAGAACTGCCTATCTCCAGAGCTTTGTGCTTTCTACCATTCTGTAGAGAGAACCCTGGACTTCTTGAAAAGCAGCCTGAAGGGCTAGGCCTATAGCACAGTGGGTAGGGCCTTTTCTTTGCCTGTGACAGACTCGGGTTTTTGTTCCTGCAATCCCATATGCTCCTCCTAGGCCTGCCAAAAGTAACTTCTGAGAGCAGAGCCAGTAGTAACCTCTGAGAACCGCTGGGTGTGCCCCCAAAACCAAAATAAATAAAAGTTGAAAAGCAGCCTGACTTCTTACCTAGATAGAAATCCTCACATGGGGCAAATTGGAAGAAACCCTATAGAAACTACCTTGGAACATTTTGGTCTGACATGTGCACTTTGGGCCCTTGAACATGGTTCCCACGTGCACATATTACCCACATCTCCTTTCTTGAGATGTGTGCTTTTCTACTTTAATACTGTGTTGCATACTAGTATTCTCTCCACCTTTGAAGAAGCCCTCCTTCTCTCTTAAGCACTTTACTCTCATCATTTTTTGTTTGTTTGTTTGTTTGTTTTTGGGCCACACCTGGTAATGCTCAGAGATTACTCCTGACTCTGCTCTCAGAAATCGCTCTTGGCTTGGGGGACCATATGGGATGCCAGGGGATCGAACCGTGGTCCGTTCTCTGTCAGCCGCGTGCAAGGCAAACGCCCTAATGCTATGCCACTGTTCCAGCCCCAACTCTCATTTCTTATCCTCTCACTCCTCTTCCTCAGTACTTTCATATAAAGCCTGTTTTTATTTAAGAAGAAAAGAAAATCAGCCTGAACTTTAAACTCAAGACTATTTTGTAGACCCAGATATCAATTAGATTCAGCCACCCATTTTGTGACTACTAGTAATGTTATTATAATATTTGCCTTTTGAACCACTCCCTAGGGTGTTCCTGGCTTATTTCTGATTCTATGCTCAAGGGTCACTACTAGCAGTGCTTGGATATATGTGGTTCTGCAAATTAAACTTAATTGGTCACATGCAAAGCAAGCACCTTAACCTCTGTTCATTCTCTCCAGCCCCCAAGATTTGTTGTTTTTGAAGGAGTCTTCCTTTGTAGTACTCTTAGAGCTTTTAGGGGCCACTTTCAGTAACACTGAGTCTATTGGGTCAAACTGTTCAATGCATGGCCCAACTTGTTGGGAATTACCAAGGCCACAACCAATGCTTGAAAGCTTTAGCATGTACGTATATGCTGAAGCGGGGGTGAGGGGGTGGTGTCATGCAGTGCTGGGAATTGAACTTGGACCTCATATATAGAAGACATGTACTCTAACCTTTTGGATTAACTCCTTGGTCCCAGTCATGTTATTCTCATGAAATGCACTCTTCTTATTTAATGTAATATGTCCATTTAGAATATAGAAATTGGTGCCGGAGAGCTAGATTGGAGATAAGGCATTTGCCTTGCAAGCAGAGGGACGATGGTCTAAATCCCGCCATCCTATATGGTCCCCCAAGCCTGCCAGGAGTAATTTCTGAGCATAGAGCCAGGAGTAACCCCTGAATGTTAGCTGGTGTGACCCAAAAACCAACAAAAAAATAGAATATAGAAATCATTGTTTTCATCTATTTTAGATTTGTACCATCATCATATAATTTGAATTTAGGATATCTTTATCTCTATAAAACCCAAAACAAGCCATGTCTATTAGTAATAAACACCTGTTTCTCACTATCCTCTGCCCAACATAATCTCCTTTCAGATCTGTAGAGTCTATTTTGGCCATCTTAAATAGGTAGAATCAAATGAGTTCACTTTAATAATGCTTTCACCTAGCATTATCTTTCAAGGTTTACCCATACTGTAAAATATATCACAACTACCTTCTTTTTTTTTATAGTTGCTGCAATAAATGGTTTTTATTCTCTTGGAAACTGACCTAACAGTAGAATTGGTACTAGTGGTAGCTCTGTGTTTAATGTTTGAGTTGCTTTCCCACTGTTTTCTACATGACTTTACCATTTGGCATGTCTACTTATGTATGAGAAACCCACTCATGGTTTGTGTTTGTTGTTGTTGTTTTTTGTTTTTTTTTGGGGGGGTCACACCCAGCAGTGCTCAGGGGTTATTCCTAGCTCTATGCTCAGAAATTGTTACTGGCATGCTCGGGGGACCACATGGGATGCCAGGATTCAAATCACTGTCCTGTGTGCTAGGCAAATGCCCTACCTCTATGCTATCTCTCTGGCCCCATGTGTTTTTGTTTTGTGATGATAGGGGCCATTCTTGGAGTACTCAGCTGATGATGGCCCTGATGGGTACTTGGGCCTGGCCTTGCTATGCTCTGGGATGACCAAGGTTTTACCCAGAGATACTCTGGGTTCTCCATTGGTAGGTCCTGAACTCAATTTACTCCTTTATAAAATGGTGCTAATACTAACTACCAACTACTAAATACGGCAGTATTTTGAGAATACTGAAGAATCTCTCATGCAAGAGCATCTATTAGCCACTACAAAGCTTTCAGTAATTGAGGCACTGAATTCCCAACAAAGGACACAGCTCAAAGGGGTACCAGCCTTGTGATGTTGTTAAGTATTAGGGGTGCTATCAGCCTTAGGTTGATTCTTTTGCTGAAGTTGGCCTAATGAGGGCTCCTGTCATAACAAAACACAGGAATACTTATTACTTGGATGGCCTTTACTGTAGGGATTCATCCCACCTGGCTGCTACATAGACAAGGCTTGAAGCAGCTGGGAGAGCAGTGTTCTCTAACATGGTATATGTGCTGCTTTTATGTTTCACTGTCCAAGGCTGATCACACAGTTCCCAGTGTGTGGCCCAAGTTGGTGTTTGGATAATGATCCTACAGTCTTAGTTACTGGGAGTGGCTCTCCAACTCTCCAGGAATGCCATGCATGCCTACTCTCACTTCTGCCCCCTTTGGACTCAGAGAAGCACACCTGCCTGCTATGAAGTAAACACCTGGGCCCTTCATTATCCTAGGCCCTGTGCTGAGGCCCTTTATCACCTGAGAAAATTTAGTGGGAGCAAGGACTGGGAGTTGGAATTTCTAGTAGGAATTACAGAGACTTCACCATGGAGACAGCAATCTGACTCAGGGTCCAAACTTTGACTGTGGCTGTGATTTGGCAAGACACATGCTTTGTTTCAGCCTGACATGAGTTTGAACCTTTCCCACTGAGATACACCTCTGTTACAGACTCTCATCTTCATGCCCTTTAATTTCTCATGTGGCAGCTACTCCTTAATTCCTCAAATTCTTTCTCTTAGTTGGCTCCCTTGGTTCCTCATGGCTTTGATGCCTGGAACAATGGCTTAGCAGTCTGAATTGTAATTCTTAATTTTTTTTTTCCAGTAAGGAGGGATTTCAAGTAGTGCTTGGGTGCCCTAAGCATTCTAACCATTCTCATCCTGGCAGTGCAGGCCTGATAGTTCATACCCAGACCTCTAGTATGGAACACTGTGGTGCTCCTTGGATTCAATGGTGCTGGGACCACCAGGATAATACCTGGGAGTTCTCAGGGACACATAGTGGCAGGAATCAGATTCAGGGTTTCACTTATACCAAGCCTGTGCTCCAGCCTCTGAGAAGCTTGCCTGGCCCTGAAATTGCATTTTTTCAGACCAAGATATGGTGTGATTATTGTCTTGCCTGGCTCAGAACTGCCCCTTATCATGAACTTCCATAGAAAGGCTTTCTAGAGGGCTGATGGTTGGGAAGATTCGCAGCTCTGGGTATTTGGGAGCTTGTCTAGGATACCTTTCCTTTGGTCTGTCACAGGTCAAGAAAATCACACTAATGTAATACCTCCCTAAAGCCACAGAAACATTTCCCATTTAGGGGCATCATTGTTGAAGATGATCAGGAACAGGACCTATCTGCAATGAATACAGAAGAATATGTTTGTTCGCTCTTGTTTTGTTAAAAAGCACTCCTATGGTTCCTAGTAAGAGGAAAGGGAAAAAGGAAATTCAGAACAGAGCTTGGAGAAATGGTACAGGGCTAAGGCCTGGGTTCAGCCACAATATCACATATGATTCCTGAGCACTGCTAGGTATGTTCCAGACCCTCCCTACCACTCCCAAAAGATAAAATACATCATTCTGAGTAGAGAACAATGAATGTGCCTGACAGACTCAGAAAAGGAACCCCTTTTCCCTGTCTCTCAGGGCCATGGGCTTGGCCACAGGCCTAAGCCCCACTGCTGAGGGCCTGCAAGGTTATCTATCAGTCTGGAAGGGCAAGGCATAGTCCTAGGACTGTGCCCACAGCAGGCCCAACAATGCCCACTTTGGCAATGGGCAAGTCATCTGTAATTTCATACCAGACTTATGGATACTAACAAGGTGATTCAGGGTCCTGCTAGCATGGAGGGGGCAGCCTGAGCATTACAAGTACTGCTCGTAGGCATGTGGATTTTTGATGTGTGTGTGTGTGTGTGTGTGTGTGTGTATGTATGTCAACTATCCAACCTAGGTCTCTTATAGGCAAGGCAAAATCTACAACCTTAGGCTGTAGATTTTAAAGTGACAATGATTCCATATATATGTATATATAATGCTTATATTTTCTTTGGACCTTATATTTTCATTGTTCTAAGTCATTCCCATTATTATTAATTTTCAAAAATATTTTGAACCCGGAGATATAGCACAGTGTGTTTGCCTTGCAAACAGCCGAACCAGGACCAAAGGTGGTTGGTTCGAATCCCGGTGTCCCACATGGTCCCCCATGCCTGCCAGGAGCTATTTCTGAGCAGATAGCCAGGAGTAACCCCTGAGCACTACCGGGTGTGACCCAAAAACCAAAACAAAAAAAAAAAATTTGAACCATGACTGTCAGTGCTCAGCAGCTACTCTCCAGCTCAGTGCTTGGAGTTCATGCCAATGGTATTTGAGATCCAAACAATGCCAGGAGAGGACCCCAGGCCTCCTGCGTGCAAGGCAGAGCTCAGTCGGTTATATATCTCTCCAGCTCACTTTGCATAATTTATCTTATTAACCACTCTCTAAGCTTTATATTATTATTCTTACATTGTAGGGGAAGGGATTGAGATGCAGAAACATACTGCTACTTCTCCAGTCACACTCCTGCTCAGAATTAGAAATTCATTTGTGAATTTTTGTCAGATCCCCCCCATAAAGGCCTGGACAAATCAGATCTCTGGTCTGCTCCCTCTTCTTTATGCCTGGTCTCCCAATACAAACTCTTTTCTGGGTGGGGTCATGTAGCTAGGCCTGTGGGTAAAGGGCACTCTGGTGTCTAGACCTTCCATGAAAGCTCAGCCAGCCACTTCCTGCTTCCTTGGAACAAAGGTGGCCCCAGGCATTGTTCTCACAGAGACCAAGAATGAGGGCCTCCTTGAGGCAGACCCACTGCAGCAGCAGCTATTCTTGGTGTCAAGGGAAGGAATTCATTTGTAAAGGCATCAATTTCCCTGGGAAGGAAGTGTAGGGGCGCATGGGCTTTGGGCCAGTAAATTCTCATCAGTACCGGGGGAAGAGGACCCATTTCCACTTAGATCTCTACATGGGAAGGAAGGAAAAGCAAACATCCTGCCAGGGAGTATGCCTGACGCAGAGGCCATGCATTCTGAGGCCCAGTTTTCTGTCTACAGCTTCTGGTGAGGGATCCTTGTTTTCACTTCTCAAAAGTCTTGTCACATACCAAGAGATCACAGAACATCTCAGGTTGTGGGGCATACCCCTTCAATTTTGGTTTTATTTCTGAGCTGCACGTAGCAATACTTGCTCTACGCTCAGGAGTTGTTTCCTATGGTGCTCAGGTACCATATGGTGGCCAGGATTGACCAAGGGCTTCCACATACACTCTACATGCTCTAATCCTTTGAGACATCTGGGCATGTCTCTTCTGCCAATGTGCCTGCCAACCCCCCCCTTTTTTT
>PVKC010006618.1:0-30821 GCA_004027635.1 Crocidura indochinensis
TATGGGTTAACCTCATGGGAGGAAAGCCTCCTAATTATTTTTCCTAACATACCCCCCCATATATAAAGAAAACAATATAAATCAAGCCTTGTCGACATGTATTATATTAATAATATATAATGTATTATATAAGGCCACGTTGTGAAAACCTTTTTAGGGCTAGAGAGATAGAAAAAGAAGAGACAAAGCTCTTAGCTTGTTTTGGCCAACCTCAAATAACCCTGGGGTAACTCCTAAGCACAGAGTTAAGTATAGCCCCTGGGCATGGCTGGATATTGACCAAAATCCCCCCACACACACACACACATATGAAGTACTTACACTGTGTGTCCATGAGGTCAGATTACTTTTAAGTCTTTTCTTATGCTCTGTATTAATAGTTGCATTTTTCAAATTCAATAAAAATTATATAATGTGCATGCAGATTTAAATAAATTATCTTTTAATTTCCACTTGAGGTTGCTAGAAAACTAAAATTCCTTTTCAATAATCCTAATTATGAGATTATTATAAAATTATTACAAGTTTGTTTATGAGGGAAAATGACCCCAGTGAATTAATTAGAGGAAAATCATTTGTGAAAACCCTGAATGCTGACCAATGTTTATTCATCGGAGAAAGAAAAAGGAAATCTTGGGAAAATAATATTAACATAGAAAATGAAATAGTTAATGAAAGTTGGAAGAGATATGCAAAGTATAGATATAAAACCACCCAGATACCATAGAAATGACTTATATTTTTGTCAGTGAAATATAGTACTTTTAGTTTAAAGTTATAAAATTAGATATATAAATACTTTCTGCAAAACAAATTCCCAAAGGGGAACTAAGCAATAAGAGCCACTTACAAAGGGTCTGAGCAGTGGGGCAGCATTAAGGCGTTTGCCTTGCATGTGTCTAACTAGGAAAGACTGCAGTTTGATTCCACCGAGTCCCATATGATCCTCCATGCCAGGAGAACTTTCTGAGCACATAGCCAGGAGTAACCACTGGGCATTATGGTAGTGTTTTACATGGAGCCAACCTCACCTCCAGTATATGTAACTGTCATGTTTGACCATTTATCTTCCCAAGAGAGCTTTCCAAAGTAACTGGAGATCATTCTGCAGAACATGATGTTGTTTGCAGAAAATTTATCAAGCCCTCGATCTATCCAGGAGTTAGCCAAATGCAGTTGTCATCAAATCAGATATTTGCTAAATGGTCATAGCTGCTAGTTAACATCAAGGTTCAGTTATTCCATTTCTAAAATATTAGCTATAATATTAGAAACAGTGTTAGGAAGCATGAATGGGAGTTTCCTCTTTGAAAGAGGCTTTTAACTCAGCATCAGTGAACAAATATTATGAAAGTAATTTTATAACCGATTAAAATTTTAAGTCTTTAATTGGTGATGAAAACTTTTCTGTCCTGTTTCATTTTGAAATAGACTCCTTGGGTAATGATGAGCTGTGGAACTTCTTATCTGAACGATCAGATAAGGATCAGTTGGCTTCCAGTACTGCAAAGCCCTCTCTCTAATTCCAAAGCATGAGAGAGCTAATCTTGGCTCTCATTCTGTTATAATTCTCTAATTCTCTCTTCTCCCTCTCTCTAATCCATTCTTTCCATTCGTCCCTACTAGCTCTCATAGTAATTATTTCATTGTGCTTTCAAATTCAGGGGATTTGAAGTATCCTAGTTATTATTACCTTTGAGGTGCAGAAACTTCTCAGCTTAAAATAGTCCTATCTGCTTATCTATGCTTCAACTTGTTTGGAGCATGCTGTATCTTTTTCTTGCCTAATCGCTAGGGCAAGAACTTCCAACACTGTGTTGAATAGGAGTAGTGAGAGAAGGCAGCCTTGTCTTGTACCAGATTTTAGAGGAAAGGATTTTAGTTTTTCTCCATTGAGAATAATATTTGCCATTGGTTTGTGGTATATATGGCCTTAACTATATTGATAAAAGTTTCTTCGATTCCTATATTGATATTTTTAATCAAAAATGAGTGTTGGAACTTTCTGAATGTTTTCTCTGCATCTATTGATATGATCATTTGGTTTTTATTTTTCTTTTTGTTGATATGGTGTGTTATGTTGATTGATTTATGTATGTTAAAGCATTCTTTCGGGGCCAGGCGGTGGCGCTAGAGGTAAGGTGATGCCTAGCCTGCGCTAGCCTGGGACGGACCGAAGTTCGATCCCCCGGTGTCCCATATGGTCCCCCAAGCCAGGAGCGACTTCTGAGCGCGTAGCCAGGAGTAACCCCTGAGCGTCACCAGGTGTGGCCCAAAATCCAAACTAAAAAAAAAAAAAAAAACCATTCTTGCATTCCTGGAATGAATCTTTTTTGTTCTTGATGTGAGACCTTCTTGATAAGGCATTGGATCCTATTTGCCAGAATTTTATTGAGGATCTCTACATCTCTGTTCATTAGGGATATTGGGATATTGGCCTGTAGTTTTTTTTATTTCATATAAAAATAAATATATATACATATGTATATATATATATATATATATGGAATCCTGGGATTCAAACCACCGTCCTTCTGCATGCAAGGCAAACGCCATACCTCCATGCTATCTCTCTGACCTCTGGTCTGTAGTTTTTTTTTATGATGCATCTCTGTGGTTTTAGTATCAAGGTGATGTTATCTTTGTAAAAACTATTTGGGGGTGTTCCTGATTCTTCAATTTTTCAAAAGAGCCTGAAGAGAATTGGTAGAAGTTCCTCTTGAAAGCTTTAAAAGAATTCCTTAGTGAATCCATCTGGGCGTGGGCTTTTTTTGGGGGGGAAGACTTTTGGTTACCATTTTAATCTCTTCAATGGTGATGGGGCTGTTTAGATATGCTGCATCATCTTGGTTTAACTGTGGAAGGTTGTAAGAGTCCAAGAATTCATCCGTTTCTTCCAGGTTCTTATGTTCTGTGGCGTGGTATAGTTTCTCAAAGTAGTTTCTGATTACTCTTTGAATCTCTATAGTAACTAAGTGATCTCCCTTTTTCATTTCTAATCCGGTTCATTAAGTTTCTCTCTTTCCCTGACTTTGTGAGTTTTGCTAGTGTTTTATCAATCTTGTTTATTTTTTCAAAGAACCAAATTTTACTTTCGTTGATCTTTAGGATTGTTTTTTTTTTTTTAATTTCCACTTCATTTATTTCTGCTCTGTTATTTCCTTCTGCCGACCTGTTTTTGGTTCCTTTTGTTGATCATTTTCTAACTTTAAAAGCTGTGTCATTAAGCTTTTTTTATAGGCCCTTGCTTCCTTTCTGATGTGTGCTTGCAAAACTATAAATTTTCCTTTTAGTACCGCTTTTGCCATATCTCATAAATTCTGATATTTTGTGTCTTCATTGTCATTTGTTTCCAGGAATGTTTTGACTTCCTCTTTGATTTCCTCTCTAACCCACTGGTTGTTCAGTAGTGAGCTGTTTAATTTCCAGGTGTTAAAGTTTTTTTTCTGTGTCCCTTTGTAGTTCATGTCTAATTTGTAGCTCATGTCTAATTTCAGTGTCTTGTGATCTGAGAAGGTAGTCTATACATTTCCTATCCTGACTTTATAGGGATATTTTTTATAGGCCAGAATATGATCTATCCTGGAGAATGACCCATGTACATTGGAAATGAATGTGTATCTAACTTTCTGGGGATGGAGTGCCCTATATATATCTACCAGTCCACTTTCTTCCATTTCTTTTTTCAAACTAGTAAATTCTTGTTAGGTTTCAACCTAATTGACCTATCAAGGAGTGACAAGGCAGTGTTGAGGTTTCCCACTGTTATTGTGTTGCTATTGATATCTTTTTTCAGATTTGTCAACAATTGTATTAAATATTTTGCTGTCCCTCATTGGGTGCATATATGTTTAGGAGTGTGATTTCTTCTTGTTGTACATATCCTTTGTTTAATGCGAAATGACCATCTTTGTCCCTTATTATTTTTCTGACTCAAAAGTTCATGTCATCTGATATTAATATGGCACTCCAGCTTTTTTAAGGGTGTTGTTTGCTTGGATCATTTCCTCTAGTCTTTTAATTTTGAGTCTATGTTTGTTCTAACTATTCAGATGTGTTTCTTGTAGGCAGCAAAATGTTGGATTCAACTTTTTGATCCATTTTGCCATTCAGTGTTTCTTAAGAAGTGCTTTTAGTACATTGACATCAAGAGAGATAATTGTTATGAGATTTAGTGTTATCTTTGTATAGAAGTTTGTTGTGTCTATTGGTTTGTCTTGTCTTAAAGAAGACCTTTCAGTTTTTCTTTTAAGGTTGGTTTTGAGTCTGTAAAGTTTCTGAGCTGTTGTTTATCTGTGAAACTATGTATATTTCCTTCAAACCTGAAAGTGAGTCTGGCTGGCTGAAGTATTCTAAGCAAAGTGTTCATTTTGTTAAATTTTGTCACTATATCCCACCACTGTCTTCTGGCTTTGAGGGTTTCTTTGACATGTCTGCTGTAAATCTTAAGGACTCTCCTTTGAATGTAATTTCCCTTTTTGATCTTTCTGCTTTCAGTATATTAGCCTTATCTGTGGAATTCGTCATTGTGACTACGATGTGTCTGGGGGTACTTTTCATTGGATCTTTTCTAGCTGGCACTCTTCGGGCATGCAGTTTTTGATTTCATGTATAGTCTTTGGCTCTGGGAGTTTCTCTGTAATGATGTCCTTGACTGTGGATTCTTCCTGGGGATTTTCTTCCTCCATCTCTGGCACTCAATGATTCTTATGTTGTTTCTGTTGAATTTATCAAGGACTTCTATTTTCAGATGTTCATATTCTTTGAATATTTTTTTCCATTGTCGGATCATTTGCTTTAAAGTTCTTTTCCAATATCTTTGCTGTATTGAGTTGTTATGTATCTCATCTTCCAGCTCATTAATTCTGTCCTCAGCTGCTGTTATTCTTTTGGAGAGGTTTTCCATTGAGCTTTTTATTTCATCTACTGAATTTTTCAGTCCTGCTATTTCAGTTTGGAGTTTTCTGGTTTCTTTGTGGTCTGTTTAGCTTGATCTCTGCTTTCTTTGAAGTTTATGCTCATCCTCCATATTTCTATTCTAAACTCCTTATCTGATAGGCTAATTAGGTGGTTTGTGTTTCTTGGGTCTTCAGCACTGCCATCTTCATTCTCTATGCATACTGTTGTCCTGCATTATCTCCCCATTGCTACACTTGTCTTGTGGTTTTTACTATGTATTACGATGGAGTTCATGGGCTAGAAGATGTAAGAGGCCATGGAGTGAAGTAGAGCGGCCATGTTCTTCTGGCTCCACCCTTTGTGGGCAGAGAGAAGCCTACCTGTGTGATGAGCCTTAGAGATCTTATATTTCCTGGGGTCTACTTTGGCTGCTCCTGGAAACCAGGAAACCAGGCAGAAAGAGCAGGTGCTGCTCTTTATAGTGTTCCCTTTGTGCCCAAACACAGACAGGAAACAACCCCCAGTCCTTGTGGGTGAAGACAAGCCTACTTTTATGATGGGCCCTGGAGAGCTTACGTTTGCTGGGGTCTTCTTTGGCTACCACATGCCTGAAACCTGGAGAATTTAAAGTTCAAGCACCAGCTCTTTCTTTTTCTTTGAGCTTGATTTATCAGTTTACAATATGATATTTCACGGGGGTAACCTCACTCTTTACACTATTTTATCTGTAAATACTCACACTCTCTCACCTCCAAAATTCTGGTGCCATCCCACCACCAAAAAGAATATTCCTGTCATCTTCCCACTTTTCTCACTTAACTCTAGTAAAATGATTGTTTTCACCTAATCCAGAAGTTACATGTGTGTTTGCCAATTCTGATAAAGCATAATAATTTTATAAATCCTTACTGTCTGTAACATTGCATTGATCAGCTTGTGTGTAGTAGAACCAATAAGGTATGAAAAAAAAAGGCCACACACACACCTTTTTTAATTATTTATTATATCATTTTATCCCTTCTCTTTTAAATTGGGGCTCCTGCCTTTTTCATAGAACCTTGGGACATAGATTACTATATTCCTGCATATTCACATATTCCTGCACTTTTCTATAAAACTAAGAGGAAAGAAATAAAGAAAGTCTGGGGGCCAGGGGTCAAATGGTCTCGGATGCATTGGCGGGAAAATAAAGAAGGACAGAACTAAATATCCAAAGCGAAGTCAAAAATAATAGAATCAGGGGCCCAGGAGATAGCATGGAGGTAAGGCGTTTGCCTTTCATGCAAAAAGGTCATCGGTTCGAATCCCGGTGCCCCATATGGTCCCCCGTGCCTGCCAGGAGCAATTTCTGAGCATGGAGCCAGGAGTAACCCCTGAGTGCTGCCGGGTGTGACCCCCCAAAAAAAATAATAATAGAATCAAGGAACCTAAACTATAACAATCTAAACTCAAAAAGGCCTGTTAAACTGGTAGGTCATGGGGCAAAAGGTAGAGAGATAGGATACACTCTGGGTCCATTAGTGAAGGGAGGTTGACAGTGGTGGTGGGAGTGGCCCTGACTCACTGCATATCTGAAATTCAACTATGAAGGTCTCTGTAGATCATAATTGTTTTAGTAAAATAAATTTTTAAAAAATAAGGTATTCCCAAATCACTAGACCCTTATATTTTGCAGTTATAACTTACTTCATTCCAACTATCATTCTATATTTTCTTTTAGGGGAGTGTGTTCATGTCACAGTAGACTGTAGTCAGGGCTTATTCCTAGCTTTGCAGTCAGGGATCATTGCTAGTTGTCCTTAAGGCACCAAATGTGGTTCTGAGTATCAATCACGATTTGCCTTTGTGCAAACTAAGTACCTTAAACTCTGGCCCCTGTTGATTTAAGTAGGGACTGAAGTTCAGCAGAGCTTAACTAGTCATCAACCAGTGGTGCTCTGCCAAGGTTGCTCAAGTACCCAAGAACTGCATCTATGGTCATGTGGTACTGTGAATGAAACTCAGGGTTGTGCCTGTGTCTGGCATTTGAACTCTTTTCCTGGCTCTCAATTCTCCTTGTTGATAAATACATTCCTATCTCAAACTGTGTGTTAGCATTATTGAATAATTTTAACCAGTGGCTAAAATGAATGATGTTCCAATCATAATGGTTAAGCGAAAGCTATTAGGACAACTGAAATCTATAATCACTATCTCAAAACTGCTTATTCCAACAGAAGTACCACTGGTATAATGGTTAAGGAATTGGCCCAAATCAACACTGCATATTCTAGGAAAGTGAACCAGAATGAATTAGCACTTTTTCTCTGAGTTAGCCCTATAGAACTCAGATATAAGGTTTTAGTTTTATGAATGTGTTAGAAATGTAGTAAGTCTATAGGGTATTTTAATTTTATTTTTTATGTTTTGGGACACACTTGACAATGATCAGGGCTTACTGCTGCTCTATGTTCAGGGACTATTCTTGGCGGTAAATCTTGAGGTACCAATATTTACAATAGTGTTAATCACACTTTTCATATATAATCCTAATATCTCACCCATCACAAGACACCCTCTTCCCTCCACCAATATCCCAAAAGCCCCACCAAAAGACCTCTCAACTCAACGTAAGCTCATTCTATAGACAACATCTTCAGTTCTGATAACTTTAATCATTTGTTGTCCCCTTACTTACATTTTATTTGTATTTCCCAAATGGGAAGAATGCTTTTCTTTCTTTCTATTTTTTCCTTTTGTGTATGTGTATAGATAATGACACCTATACACATATGAAAGAAAATCCCCTGGTTTTAGGTGTCTAGATGTTTTAGAAGTCTGCACAGTGGGTGTGTTTTTTGACATTAATTAATTCTAGTTATATAGGGGAAAAAGATGTAGCATGACTATATGACAAAGTCAAAATGACTTTTCTGAATAATATTGATAGCATAAAAGATTAAAATTTTACACTGATTTTTTTCTTATTATGAAGATGTGACAAATAGTTAAATAATGTATATTTGAATTTGTAGAAAACCCTTTTTTCCCATATGTCTTATATGCAGGAAATTTTTTATAAACAAAAGATTGAAAATTGAGGCAGCTATTTTCCTCTCAAATTTGAATGCTTGAAATAAATGGAGAGTGTAATTTGTATATTATTTCCAAAATTACTAACATTTAGAAAGACATCTTTTTAATCACCTTACTCCTATAGAAAAACAAAACTTATTTTCAGAATATGAGGGAAGTGAAAAGCTACAAAAGAGTTGCAGCTAAAGTGTTTTAAAACTGGAGAAAAATACAAGTCCAAAAGAACCTGTGGGACAAAATATTCAAGAGTCATAGTAAAGCTTCTAACCCTATAAAGGACATTTTATAGCCTGTCATTGCCTTCCTCTCTATTCTTTCTAGGTGGGCTTATCTGGCAGTCGAGGTTTCTGTTCTTTCACTAACTTCAAGAATAACTGACTGAACATTGGTGGTGGGAATGTTGCACTGGTGAAGGGGGTGTTCCTTACATGACTGAAACCTAATCACAACCATATATGTAATCAAGATATTTAAATAAAGAAAAAAAAAGAATGACTGACTGAATAATAGGGGTCAAGGGTATGAGAAACATACTTCAATAAATATATGTATAGGTGCAGGAGAAATAGTACATTTGCTAGGAGCTTGCCTTGCATTCAGGCAACTTGGGTTCCATTCCTGAAATCTCATATGTTCCCACATCTAACCCTATCCCATTAGGAGTAATTCCTGAGCACGGAACCAGGAATAAGGCCTGAGTACTGAAGGTGTGGCCCAGAAACCAATATAATTAATAAATATATTTCTAATACAGCTACCGATTGCTTTTCACTTAATAAGTCTGGAACATTTTATTGCACAAGATCCTGCAGGCAACAGGGTTCAGTTGCTGTATTTTTATTTGCAGGAAAGTACTGGAATGGGGGCCCGGGAGATAGCATGGAGGTAAGGCGTTTACCTTTCATGCAAAAGGTCATCGGTTCGAATCCCGGTGCCCTATATGGTCCCCCATGCCTGCCAGGAGCAATTTCTGAGCATGGAGCCAGGAGTAACCCCTGAGCACTGCCGGGTGTGACCAAAAAAAAAAAACAAACAAACAAAAACAAAACAAAACAAAAAAAGATTGTGAAAATAAATAAATAATAAATAATAAAAATAATTAAAAGGAAGAACAACTTCAAATAAGGTCTTCAAAGGCTTCCTGCTTCTCCCAGTGAGGCTCCTGAGGAAGACCCCAGCAAACTTAATCCCATCAAGGCTCCCCAGCCAGGTAGACTGTACCTGAAATAACAGGTCTGAAAAATTCAGTAGATGAAATGAAAATTTCAGTGGAAAGCCTCTCCAACAGACTAACAGCAGCTGAGGACAGAATCAGTAAGGTGGAAGATGAGATGCATAACAACTCCATACAACAGGAGAGATTGGAAAAGAGCCTTTAAGCAAATGATCAAACAATAGAAAAAATACTCAAGGAATATGAATAGATGAAAATAAATGTCTTCGATAAACTCAACAGAAACAACATAAGAATCATTGGAGTCCCAGAGACCCAGAAAGAATATCTGCAGGAAGAATCAATAGTCAAGGACATCTTTGTAGAGAAATTTCCAGAGCTAAATACTTCAAACAAATTCTGCATACCTGAAGAGTACCACTTAGAAGAGACCCAAAAAAAAGCATCCAATACACAACCTAGTCACAATGATGAATCCCACTGATAGGGATAGAATTCTAAAAGCAGAAAGATCAAAAAGGGAAATTACATTCAAAGGAGCATCCTTAAGATTTACTGCAGACCTGTCATAAGAAACTCTCAAGGCCAGAAGGCAAAATGAATACTTTGCCTAGCATCCAGTCAGACTCACTTTCAGATTTGAAGGAAGTATAAACAACAGATAAACAACAGAAATTTTACAGACTCAAAACCAGCCTTAAAAGAAAAACTGAAAGGTCTTCTATAAGACAAGACATACCACTAGACACACCAAACTTATACACAAAGATGACACTAAATTCCATGAAAATTATCTCTCTCAATGTCAATGTACTAAATGCACCTATTAAGAGTATTAAGAGACACAGAGTGGCACAATGGATCAAAAAGCTAAATCCAACATTCTGCTTCCTACAAGAAACACTTTAGTAAGTTTGATGAGTTGAATGTCAGTAATTTTTGAGTCAGAATGATAAGGTGGAAATATACTAATGAAACGGTACAGTCAATATTTTGATTTTGGAAACATTTAAATGACTGTTTTATGCCCTTACTTGTAATTGCATGTTTGGGTTTTCTGTTTTAAATTTATTCAACACCAGTATGTTGTATGATTTAATTATTTATTTCTTCTACATTATCCAACTTATTAACATAACTTTCTAGTAGTATTTTGTGATCTTTTTTACTTTTCTTTAGTATCTAGCATAACTTCTCTTTAGTGAACTATTTTAACAGATTCTTCCCTTTCTTAAAATTATGCCACTTTGTTTACCTTTCTGATGAATTATTTTTAGTTGAATTTATCTTTTAATTGTAATTTTTATTATATTTATAACTCTGATTTTTATTTTTTATACTTTTTTATTTTATATCTTTTACTGACTTGACTTTATTTATTCTCCTTTTTCTAACTTATTTAAGTACACATCTATTCATTTGGGAACATATGTTCTAAAAATATATAGTGTCCCTTTTGATGAAATGAACTGTAGAGAAGTGTATAATATCCATCCCTATCTTACATTACCTTTGTAAATAAGCCTGTTTTTCTTTTTCTATTGTAATAAATTACAGCTTCTCCATAACCATGGTCATTTTTTTATGTTATTTTACTTTTAGGGATTTTTCTAACCTTTTTCTTTAAACCTGTTATCTTTGGAGCTCAATTGAGTCTTTTCGAGACATTAGAAAAATTAGATTTATTTACTAATCCATTCAGCCACTCATCTTTTGACTGATAAGTTTAGGTCATTGACTTTAGGTAAATTATTGATACATAATTTAGTAGTAACATTTTTAAGTGAGTGGTGTACATTGCCTTATAGACACAATTCCATTGCACATAGATTATAATATAATGTAAACATGACCTTTGTACATTCTGAAGAAAATTTTGTGTGACTCAGTTTATTGCAATATTTGCTTTGTTTCAGTAGTCTTGAATTGTACCTGAAATATCCCAAAGACATGCCTGAATCTATCTATATATAGTTTATTATGTATAGTATACATATTATAATTATGTATGTATTATATGCAAAATATCATTAAAGCACTAGAGTAAATATTTAATTATATTGTACTTAAGACTACATTTAATCTTCCAAGGCAAATGGCATTGAAGAGTCGAAAGGATTCCTCCAGTCTTTAGTAGCAACTCTAGAGAGGATACCAGAGGCAGAGGAGCCAATATAACTGAAAAATGTATTGTATCAAAAGCTGCCATGTCCTGTATATCAGCTTTCTTGGGACTTTCAAAGCAGGAGAAAAAAGATTTATAGTTAGGTGTTTCCCAGTGTTGCTCACAGTCAACAAGCACTTTCTCTGACATCCAGAGGGAAAAAAATTAGGTGAAGAAAAGACTTCCTTTTTATTCAATCTGTCTGTTCTGATGAACCATTTCCTTTATTTGGGCCTAGTTCTAAACCCTGTGCCCTAGACCAAACAGGCTTAGCTGTATTGTAAACAATTATAACAATGGTTGGTGCAAAGAAATGACTACAAAATTATTTTGGTCCTAAGATATTATGGTAGGGGTTCCTAAATTTAGTTGTGTTCAAGAGCTGTTATTGGGCTCTTTCAAATGCTGACATTCAATACTCACACAGAGATACTTAAATCAGAATCAGACTTAACAACATGGATTAGATTAATGACATAAAATTCCATTTATATAGTGTATATATACTAGTCTTAATTACATTTAACTTCAAAAATTAGTTAATTTCTTCTGGAGTAGAACTATCCAAAGCTAGTATTTAATCACAGGGACCCAAGGTTCTTTTCTATTCTGCCTCACCCGCCTTAGTGCCTGATTTCGTTCATAATGTAATCTCATGATTTAGCATGACAGGGGCAGTGTTGGAAATGATGTCAATGATGTGATATCACAGTGATATCAGAGTGATATCACAGTGGGTAGGGTGCTTGCCTTATACACGGCCAATCCATATTCGATCCTGAGCATCCCATATTGTCCCTGAGCCTGACAGGAGTGGTTTCTGAACCCACCAGGAGTAATTTCTGAGCACAGAGCAGGGTGTGGCCCAAAACTAAACAAACAAACAAAAAATAATGAAAAAGAAATGATGACCATGTTTAGTCTAACTAACAGCTAGAGAAATGAGAAAAATATAGGCATTTCTTCCTTTTCAAAGGACCTTCTGGAATTCAACTCTTTGACTTCTAGGACATTATTGGAATATCATCACTTAGAAAAGAAGAACAGTATATGTCATATCACATTATTTACTTCTTTTTTGGCCACATTCATGTGCTCAGGGCTTATCTCTGTGCTCAAATACCACACCTTGCAGAACTCAATGGATTCTCTATGATAGTGTGGGTTGAACCTGGGCTGGCCATACACAAAGAATATTCCTAAACCCCTGTGCTACCTCCTAAGAGTGAGGATTTTACCTTAGAAAATGTGACCATCTGCAGAGATAAAGCAGAGGCTTAAATAAGACATTTCCAAAGCATAATGTTAATGTTTGCACACAGAACCCATGGCCTAAATCATAGCACCAATAATTTTGTTAAGGACCAGATTATGAGAAAACAGGGACTGTCTCCCCTGATCACTTTGTTCTATGCTTTTCTCTCCCATTCTCCACCTTCTACTAGCGACAAAATCTTGGCACCTCACCTTCCACATCCACAGGCCCCAGCATCTTCCTTGCCCACAAAGATCTCAGGGGGAGAAGGAGATTAAATGTTTGAACATCACTAAGAAAATTAGCTAAGAAACTAGGCATGAGAAACCTTTCTTACTTTGGCTGTCCATCTGTAGAGTGAAAGTTGAAAGATACCCAGTCAAAACCCAGGTATGGATGATGTGCCAAATGTGTTTTCTTACCACTTGCAACAGCAGAGTCTTGAGAAAAAATGAAAATTTAATTTATTTGCTTGCTCACAAATATGAGTTTGAGTTCTGATAATACATTGTTGGCTGTACAATCTTGAATATTTCACTTGCTTATCCTCAGTTACCTTCATTATAAAACTAGATTAAGTCCTTACTGGTTAAAAATCAAGTCATTTAGGTCACATAGGAACTTTCTCATTTTATCAAGCAATAGTTATTCAATGAACATATATATTCAAAAGCACTTGAATGTGAAAAGTGTTAGATATTTTCTTTTTTATATCTTTATTTAAGCACTTTGATTACAAACATAATTGGGTTTCAGTCACATAAAGAGCACACCCCCTTCACCAGTTCAACATTCCCCTCACCAATGTCCCAAATCTCCCACTTCCCTATCACCACCCCCTGCCTATATTTGAGATAGGCTTTCTACTTCCCTCATTCATTCACATTGTTATGTTAGTTGTCAGTGTAGTTTATCTCTAACTGCACTCACCACTCTTTGTGGTGAACTTTATGTCTTGAGATGGGCAGCCCTCATCTCTATTGTCTCTGAGAATTATTACAAAAATGTCTTTTCTTTTTTTTTATTAATGTCTTTATTTAAACACCTTGATTACAAATATGATTGTAGTTGGGTATCGGTCATGTAAAGAACACCCCCCTTCACCAGTTCAACATTCCCCTCACCAATGCCCCAAATCTCCCTCCTCCCCACCCCACCCCCGCCTGTATTCTAGACAGGCTTTCTATTTCCCTCATTCATTCACTTTGTTATGATAGTTCTCAATGTAGTTATTTCTCTAATTGCACTCATCACTCTTTGTGATGAGCTTCATGTCGTGAGCTGTCTCTGAGAATTATTGTAAAAATGTCTTTTATTTTCTTAATACGCAGATGAGTGAAAGTATTATATGTCTATTTCTCTCCCTCTGACTTATTTCACTCAGTATAATAGATTCCATGTACATCCATGTATAGGAAAATTTCATGACCTCATCTCTCCTAATGACTGCATAATATTTCATCGTGTATATGTACCACAGTTTCTTTAGCCATTCATCTGTTGAAGGTCATCTTGGTTGTTTCCAGAGTCTGGCTATTGTCAGTAGGGCTGCAATAAATATAGGAGTGAGGAAGGGATTTTTGTATTGTATTTGTATTGTATTTTGTATTGTATATTTATGCCCCTAGGAGTAGTATAGCTGGATCATGTGGGAGCTCAATTCCCAGTTTTTGGATGAATCTCCATATCGCTTTCCATAAAGGTTGGACTAGATGGCATTCCCACCAGCAGTGAATAAGAGTTCCTTTCTCTCCACATCCCCATCAACACTGCTTGTTCTTTTATTTTTCTTAAAACTCATAGATGAGACTATTCTGTATCTATCTCTCTCCCTCTAACTTATTTTATTCAGCGTAATAGATTCCATGTCCATCCACATATAGGAAAGTTTCATGACTTCATCTCTCCTGACAGGTGCATAATATTCCATTGTGTATATGTACTACAGTTTCTTTAGCCATTCATCTGCTGAAGGTCATCTTAGTTGTTTCCAGAGTCTGGCTATTGTAAAAAACACTGTAATGAATATAGGTGTGAGGAAGTAATTTTTGAATTGTATTTTTGTGTTCTTCACAAAAATATTCTTAGGGTATATCCCAAGGAATGGTATAGCTGGACCATATATGAGCTCAATTTCCAGTTTTTGGAGGAATATTCATATTGTTTTCCATAAAGGCTGGACTAGACGGCATTCCCACCAGCAGTGAATGAGAGAGTTCCTTTTTCTCCACATCCCCCCAGCACCAATTGTTCTTGTTTTTTGTGATATGTGCCAGTCTCTGTGGTGTGAGATGGTACCTCATTGTTGTTTGAGTTGCATCTCCCTGATGATTAGTAATGTGGAACATTATTTCATGTGCCTTTTGGCAATTTGTATTTCTTTTTTTTTTTTGTCAAAGTGTCTATTCATTTATTCTCCCCATTTTTGATGCAGTTAGATATTTTTTTTGGTTATGTTCTGTCAGTTCCTTGTATATCGTTGATATTAACCCCTTATCTGATGAGTATTGGTTAAATAGCTTCTCCCATTCTGTGGGTAGGTTTTGTATCTTGAGCACTATTTACTTTGAAGTGCAGAAGCTTCTCAGCTTAACATAGTCCCCTCTGTTTATCTCTGCTTCCACTTGCTTGGAAAGTGCTGTTTCCTCCTTAAGTACGTCTTTAGTCTCAGTGTCATATCTACATGTTGTTCTATGCACCTTATAGTTTCAGATCTGATGTCAAGATCTTTAATCTATTTGAATTTGACCTTTGTGCATGGTAATAGATGGAGATCTGTGTTCACTTTTTTGAAAATGGCTGACCAGTTCTCCCAACACCACTTGTTAAAGAGTCTTTCCTTGCTCCATTTTGCATTTATTGCCCCTTTATCAAAGATTAATTGACTATATGTCTAGGAGACATTCTCTGAATACTCAAGTCTCTTCCACTAATCTGATGGTCTGTCTTTATTCCAGTACCATGCTGTTTTAATGATTATAGCTTTATAATACAACTTACAGTTGGAGAAAGTGATGCCTCCCATATTCCTTTTCCCAAGTATTTCTCTAGCTATTCACTGTTTATTGTTACAAATGAATTTTAGGAGTATTTCTTCCACTTCTTTGAAGAATGTCATGTGTATCCTTAGAAGGATTGCATTGAATCTGTACAATGCTTTGGGGAGTACTGAGATATTTCTTAAGTCACTTCAACATGGTTACAATATTTCTGGTTGCAATATTCCTGCCTGAGAGGAGAAACTTTTTTCTTTCACTTTGTAGCCTTACTTCCTACTTCAAAGCTTAAGATGTAGGGGTCACCTTGCACTTATGCTCTGAAGGAAAGGAATGAGGCAGAATCTTAGTTCTCTGATATGGAAGACGTGGGCTGCCTTGTCCTTCCAGAAAGTAGTTAATTCATAATTCTGAATATGAATGTAGGGTAGTTGGTAAGTGATTCCATGGATTTTTTTGATTCCTAAAACATCTTCCTGAACTCTCCATGTTTCTCTCATACCACGCAAAATTTTTACTTCAGACCATATCTTCAGGTACTGATTTAAAAGCAGATCAATAAAAATTATTTGAATCTCTCTAGGAAAAGAGCCACGTAAAGTGTTGGGGGTGGAGGAAGAGCAAGGGTCAGATAAAAGTTTACCTTTTCTACTTCTCTAGTTGTCTTCCCTCCTACTATGATGGGCTGATAACTTCAGGATCAAAGACTTTTAATCAACAATACCTTTTCCAGTTTTTTTTCCAATAAATTATTTAAGATAGTAACTCTGCAGGAGATTATCATCCCATACTGGCAAATCTGTGAAACAATGTGGAATACCCCAGGCAAAGCAGAGAATAGGCATCAGGAAAATAAAGTTTTCACTCTGATCAGCTTGGTGCTTAAGTTACACTGAATCACCAGCTTGCATGTAAGAGCCTGCATGTAACTAGCCTCTGTTACCTCTTCCTACCTTACCATCCGGATGTTCTGAACATGTGGTCATCTCTGACTCAGCTGCATATGCCCCCAAACATTACCATAGCCACCCATTTTGGAATGACTGATATACTGGAGTTCAGAAGTCTCCACCACCTAAGATTCTTCTCTTGGCATCTGTGACTTGGGCATCTGTGATTACTCCACCCTTCCCCTCCAAATAAATGTGAATTCTATTGTAATAGTGCTGTGCAATATTAGTCACTGTCTGTAAGTCAGCATTAGTAGTTTATTGCTGACAAAGTCAGCTTTTCTAGTCTTTGTCTAAGTGTTCATGCTGCATATCGCTTTCATTGTCCTTGCATTGAAAACACACACTGCTCAGGTCTTGTGGCTGTAACAGAGTCAGAGATCCTTGTGATGTCCTGAGCTCAGTCTCTGGCACTTTACTTGAAATAGCAAATTTCATTTGAGCATAGAAGCCCTTGATCATGGAGACACCTGAGACCACCAAGACCAAACCTGAGGGAACAATAAGCAAGTTTGCCTTCAAATAGGAAATGAGCAAATAAAATAGCAAAAATAAAAGAATGCCATTCTCAAGTTTACAAATTATATGTAATTAAACTTCATTATGCAGGGAAGGTTTATGCTCCCATGAAACTGATATGTGACATCTAAGCCACACAGTCCTCTCAGCTTCTACTTACACTTTTCTATTTTTTCTTTTCTTTTCTTTTTTTTTTCCGTTTTTGGGTCACACCCGGCAGCACTCAGGGGATACTCCTGGCTCTATGCTCAGAAATCACTCCTGGCAGGCTCAGGGGACCATATGGATGCTGGAATTTGAACGGATGACTTTCTGCATGAAAGGCAAATGCCTTACCTCCATGCTATCTCTCCGGCTACTTACACTTTTCTTTCTCTTCATTACAAGATGACCAGTGACTGCAAGTCAGTTCCCACACTAATCTTGAACAAACTAAAGGACAAACTGACTGACTTGGGGGGATTAGTTGGAGACTGGTCAGGAAAACATGAGAGGGTGATATTCCAAGAATCATCACTGTAACATCAGAAAAAGCACACCTTTGTTTCTCCACCTATAGTTATGATGTTGAGGGAGGGAGGGAGGAAGAATGTCAAAACTGTCTTATTTAAATGCTCATAAAAATGTGGGTCAAGAACCACATCTGATGTTTCCATCGTTGGTGCTCTAGTTGTCCAGCTCAGGACCAGAGTGCAATTCAGAGACTCATTTATTGCAGGAGGCTATTTTCTACCAATTATGATGTGCCCTGAACCTTTAAAGATGCCTCAGTTTAGAGACAAAATCTGCAGAGCAGTAAACAGGAGCACCCACAAAAGGGAAATATCTACATGATTGTGCAACTTGGCAAAATCAATTAACCCGAGTATGTCACTAGTCTAGAAAGATCTGATCTATAGGAAAGCCTAAAGGCTAGAGAATTTATTCATTATGAGCACCAATATCAAATAATGATGGTAGGCATAATGAGACACTTTGGCAATATTAATTAATGGCCATAACCTTGAGAAATTAAGGAAAGAAAAGAAAACACTGGTTTGAGGAAATCCAGAAGGTAATGAGGCATTATAATACTGATAATTAAGAGCAGGAGAAAAACAGAAGTAGCAAGTTACAGGAAAAGTGGTATTGAATCTACAACCAAAATGATAGAATGCTGCTGGGCAAGCCAGCGAGGTGTGTCCCTTGGAGGAATTTATTGGTTTTCCTAGGTTTTCCCCATTTCCATCCCGGCTCCAAAGGGAGGGTCTGGGGTGGGGGCTCTGACCTTATGGCCTCTGGCTTGGGAAGGATCTCCTTCCTTCCTGGAAGCCAAGCCGGGAGGGAGGTCCTGCCAGCATGGCGTTTGGCAGCCCTCCACCATGCCAAAGGCCTCTTTAACCAGGTCTAGGAAGGGGTGTGGGACATGGGTCACCCCAGCACCCCTCTACCTCCTTCCTCCGGAACTCCAGGGCTTTGCCTGGCCACATGGCTGGGCAAACCAGCGAGGTGGGAATAGCAACACAATAGGTTTTGGCAGTAGGACTTACCAGGGACGTTTCCTTATTAAACCTGTCCATTGTGAAATCACACGGGGGAACATTATGAAAAATATATGGATATCATTGTGTTTCATCTGCTTGTCATTATCTGAATGAGGTCCAGGCACTCGTTTTATTCCTTTGTTCCCTCACTCCCATCTCTTGTTACCCCCCATTTAACCATTTTTCTGTACTAATGAGTTTTGCTTTGGCCAAGGTGGATTACTTATCTTTCACAGTAATTTTTTGGGTGAGTCTGAAGCTTCAGCAGGCAATGCGTCATGGTAAGGTTCCATGCTGTAGGCTTTTTGACCAAGATATGGTGAAGATGCAGCCTCGGCTGCCCCCACAGCTTTCTCTCTCCTTCCTCCCCGTCCCAAGGGTTATTTCTGTACACCTGCTCAGGGTCCCAGCAAGTGGGTTCTGGTGAGGTGCAATTTAAAAGAGACCCCAGGCTTCCTTGTTCCTGCAAGGGGCTGAGAAGGGACTGCTGAACTTTCAACTTCCAGTAATTAGGAAGCAAACACCTCTCAGGGAGTCGGAAGCTTCAGCAGGCAACAAGGGGAGGACATGACTCCATGTTCTCTTTGCTTGTCCAAATCACAGACCAAAGTGGTGTCTTGGAAACACCCCCCTCCCTCTTGACTATTTCTAAAACATAAAAGGGTCACGTTTATCTCCTTTGTATATCTCAGATGTGTTCCTTTAACATCTATAACTTTTCAAATACCCCCATATAGACACAATTTTGCCCACTGGATTTGTTATTTGATTGTTTGATTTTCCCCCTTTGAGATCTGTTTTATAAGTAATACTGGTAGAAGAGTATCTCTGTATAGATTTCATGTTTGTACCAAGTTACAGGAAATGTTGGACTTCATTCGTCGGCCCCCAGATGCACCACAATATCTTGTGGCATTGTTTCTCTTTTGCATAGGCACATTAAAATGGGAAAATAATACATATGCAAACAAGTTCTTATCTCATAGAGATGGGAACACAAATTTGGTAATGTAATTAGGCCTTTTACCTTGAACATTGACATAATGATTTGGCTCAAGTCTCAGAAGAATGGGCATCGTCCACACACACCTGAACAATGGATACCATCTATGAAGACAACCACAATTGTCTTTAACATTACCAGAATCCAAGCCTCTACCACTTACTCCAAAGAGTACTCCTAATACACAGATGACTCAGCAACAGTCTGCATGCAGGGCATGCATTTAATGGTATGCTGAAACTACAGGATGCTCCACATCAGCCTGACATCGATGAAAGAAATGCACAGAATTCAGAGTCTTTAAATATAAGAATCTGACACCAACAATAGCTAAAGTGTGAAAAAGTTTCACTAGGACCTTGAGAATGACTCAAGTTGGACAGACTGATATGCCTGGAACCCAGAGTCAGTCTTATGCCAATAAATTTCTGTGGTGAGGACTTTTTGTAAACAGGTCAAGGATTTTTTCCATTTTCCCCATTTTTGGGGGCCTATGTAAACAACAGCAATTGCCACTATCACATCTTTACTATATTTTTTTACTCATATCCTTTAAGGAAAAAAAATACAACTTACTTAACTTAAAAACAACTGTAGTAGAATTCCTGTCTCGAATACAGGCAGGGGATGGGAAGGGGGGAGGGGGTAATGTTACACTGATGAAGGGGGGTGTTCTGGTTATGACTGTAACCCAACTATGATCATGTTACTTAAATAAAACATATATTTAAAAAAGATGATAGAATGCGGATTTTTGTCATGTCACAGTAGCACTTTTGAACTGATTAGAGACAAATGAGAGACTCAATAAGATGATAATTCTTGTTTTGTTTGGGTGCCACATCTGGTAGCATTCTATTGTTACTCCTTGCTCTGCACTCAGAAATTTCTCTGGACCATATAGGATGCTGAGGATCGAATCTGAGTAGACGGTTTGCAAGGCAAATAACTAACCCACTGTGCCATCACTCTGGCCCCGAGATGATTCCTGTATTTTCTACTTCTCAGTGTAGCCTTTAATTAACCTCCATCCATGATATTTTCCCCTCAAAAATCTAATTCCACCTCAATGTTTCATGCTCATCAGATTTAACTGATTGAATCAAGTGCTTGGAAGATTTAGGAAAAGTTTCTTTCCACTTAACCTTTTACTTATGGAACATTCAGTGATTTTGAACCTGTTTCATAGTGTCACCTGAAATAGAACGTTTTTCTTCAAAGAAAGAGTAAAAATATTTTTGGTAACATTCCAATCTCCTTATGTTAAAGGACCAACATACAAATTGTTGTTGTGATCAAAAACAAGGATCCAAATGGGATGATTCTGCTTTGTTTCTATGGCACGGGTGTCTGCCATGTCCTAGGAAAGAATAGTTTCTTCCTTAACATTCTTTTTATTGTTTACAACTTGGGAGACAATTTTGGGATTTTCCTCTGTTCCTTTCATACCCCTTATATATGCTATTATTTTGAAATCTATTTACTTGCCCCCTTTTTTTTTTATCAGATTGAGAAACAATAGGATGGGTTTATTTTACGTTTGTCAGGTTTCTGTGGTCCTGCTTATACACTGAAGGTCTGCAAAAAAATTTTGGTTTTTTGTGGGAATATATTTCCAATCTGTTCATGTCCATGGGGCATCAATGTGGCAGGGTGAAGGTAAGTTAAAGTTAAATTCTGGTTCTGGCTCTAATTATTTATGGAATCTCACAGTATCTCAATACCTGTACCTGGATCTGCACATTTGAACTATGATCAGATATTTAATGTTCACAGCTGTAACTGTTGTGGCCCAATGCAATACATTTCAAGATTGACCCTTGGACTTGTGCCTTGTCACATCTCATTCCTTTGCCACCCACAGTCATAGAAAATCTACCAGCTGCTTGTATCACTCATTTGCTTATGGGTTCCTGACGATGGCTCTATTTATTTATGGTTGCTGTTGCTTAATATTACACAAAGCCAGATTAGGTTTCAAGATATAGACAAAAGATCATTTCCATTTGAAAACTGGTTCACATAAAGGTTGTATTACAAATGTATAGAACTCTGCTTTGTAAAGGAAGCTTTAGGAGGCAACTAGGTTTTTAGTTAACCAGTTTTAAAAACTGATGTGATAATGTACATCAAATTCAAGAGTGAGAAGTTCTAACTAAAATGAATTTTATTTAACATGTATATAGTCAAGTTAACAAAATTAGAATGGTTAAAACTAAAAAAGCTTGCAAGAGAGGATGAGCCATCATTATTTCTTATATGTCTTTCATCTGTAATAACTGACCTTTGCTACTGGGAAAACTTTAACCATAATATAATAAAATACAAAATGAAGAACACAATACATAACTATTTTTTAAAGTATAAAGGTATGAGGAACACATGGCAGTATTATGGGGTCACTCCTGGGGGATCACATGCAGTGCTAGGGATCAAGCCAAGATTGGCTGCACACAAAACAAGCTTTTTCACTTCTGTACTATCTCCCAGCCATTAAGAAAACTGAAAGAAAAAAAGTGTACATTTTTTTTCCTTAGATAGAAACTTATCTAGCAAAATAGACATCTGTAGAAGCCATTATGCATGCTGGTTTATTTTTCAGGAACCAATATTTAGGTAGGAAAGAATAAATGGCTCTTCTCCGGCACCCACCAAAAGTTACTCATGAGACAAATATAAGAATTCAGTTAAAATTTATAGGCACTTTCATGACATGTGGTGCTCTTCATAATCTCCCAATAGACTCCCTTTGGTCCCTTCCTCAGCCTATCCCTAAATCCTGTCAATCCTTGCCTATAGTTTTGGGAACTGCCTTTTTGTTTTTGTTTTTTTTCGGGCCACACCCGTTTGATGTTCAGGGGTTACTTCTGGCTAAGAAATTGCCCCTGGCTTGGGGGGACCATAGGGGATAGAACCACCTCGCTGGCCCCTGGGAACTGCCTTTTTGAGCCCCAAGACTCCATTACTTTTTCGTGAGGTTCAAAATTCTTGGTCTTCTTAAGACTAGAGACGTTAAATCATTGTTCCCTTTTGTTGCATCAGTTTTCAACTCTGCTCTGTTCCAACCTCTGCACCCACTTATTTAACTTTGCCCAAATGTTGATTGGTAACACAATGCAGTAAGTACCTCACTTTTCTCTCTCAAGTGTGTCAAGTTCATTTTAATACATCTGCTCATGAGAGTCTCAACATGTAGTGTTCTGCCCAAAATCTATCTCTCTGGAAAAAAAAACCCATTTCCCCAAGACTCAGCAGTTACTATTTTGGCTTACTTAAATCCATCTAATTCTTTTCCTTTTACCTCAAGCAGCTATATTGAATAGTAGGAGTTGGGTAGGGGACATACTTCTTGATACTCATGGGTTACTCCAGGAGCCATTCCTACAAGTGCTCAGATTACCATATGTGGTGCTGACGATTGAACCTAAATCAGCTACATGAGGGAAAAGCCTTACCCACTATACTCTCTCTGACCCACTACTGAATAGCCTCAATACTCTGTTGATTTTCTTCCATGATCATAGCAGAAATACAGTATATTTTCTACTTTGTAATTATCATTGAATACCGCAAAACAATAATTCTCCTCTTCTTCAAAGAAGTTGAATAAATTCTACTACTGTGGAGCATTTAATAAGTAAACCTTTCTATCCAGTTTTCTCTTCCCATTAATGGAACACATCAGTGTAATAAAATCACTTCCTTTTACTCAACTTAATCCCAACATTATCTCCTTCAAAGGCAGACTTCTTTGAACCTTCAGGAATATTTCATTTCCCTTGCACTCTCACATCATGTATATACTCTAGAAAAGGTAACTACAAATATTTATTCTAGACTATGAAATTGCCTATGTCAGTGTCTGGCATTTAATGAGCTCTCAAATAAATGATGAACTGAATCTTGCTTTAAGTATATGAAGTGAGTCAAGACTAATCAGGTTAATTCCAACCTCAAGAACTTCCTTGACATTTAATGAGGGATCATTATCTTCCAACAGAGACTTAACATAGTGGATTTTACTACTTGCTAACGTCTAAAAAAACAAGGTGTTAATTTTGAGAATATCTTTTTTAAAAAATGAATTTATTTTAACAATTATTCCAAGATAGTGGCCAGTATGTGAAAATCCACTAACATAATTGGAGTCTTCATTGTACTCACATGGCACTCACGATGTACTCACATTTATGTATACACTTAGAGTCATTTTAATTTGTAAGAATAAGCCCAAAAAAAAGCACCTGCATCCTGTGTTGTCATTTCATCTATTAATTACTTCAAACATTTTAATGAGTAAGCACAATGTTTAATTATCATTAAAACCCAACTAAACTTGTTGTGGTAAAACTAAGGGGTGATAAACCCAAGTTACATTAAAATCTGCTACTATTTTTGTTTTAATTGGATTACTGAGTGATGACCCACCTTCCTTTTACTACTCATTATATATAACTCATTTTGTGATTTTTCTTTAAGATAGTATATCAAGCAATTTTAATATATTTAAAATGTAAGTATGGGTTGTGTCTTAATATTCAGAATTTAGTAATTCTGCAAAAGTACTGGAGTGCTTGCTTACTTTAGCACTGCTATATATCAATTCTAATATTAAAGTAGTCTGAATAATTCTTTTTCCATGACTGTTAAGTACGAAAATACTTCAGAAGTACTTCTAAATAGTTAATTTCTTTGGTCCTGTGTGCTTGCATTTATATGTAAGGCTGAGACAGTCTTTTTTAAAGGATGTAAACTATATCACATTAAAATGGTGAAACTAAACTGTAACACAAATCTAAGGACATTTTAATAAGTATATAGTACATTAGTATGTACTTAATAAAACCTCTATCCAATGACTATAAGTAAGGCACACCCGAGAAGCAAGGCCTTAAAAAGGGATGAAACTTGCTTTTATATTGATCTCTACAAATGCTTTATAATAACTGGTATAATATATAACTCAATTAAGATAATGAAGGTAGCAAAGCAATCAAGAACAAATCTTTTGTTTTACCTGCTGTATATGTGTAGATATCTTTATATTTAATTGATGTATATAAGTATATATATACTCTAAGTATCAAAATTACTTTAATCCCATTTCCATTTACTTATCTCTTAAGAGTCATTTCAAGTAATCACAAATTAAAAGGGGAAAATTAAAAGAATGCCAAGTTTCCTGCCGAGCAAAGACAAGTCAAATTATTCAACAAATGATAGATATTTTGACAAGTAAAGAAACTTGTATAATTCTAGTCAGTGACTTTATCATAAAACTTTAATTTTGCCAATATGATTTTAAGAACCATATTGAGAAAATAAGGTTAACTTATTGGGTACTGAATGCAGAACATTACATGGAAAAAGTGTCTCCTTTTGCTTTTTTGCCAATCATCAAGCATGTTTTCATCTGAACAAAGAAAATATTTTGTTTAATAAAAATTATCCAGTGAAATAGAATAAATTTACAGTAAGATATGGTGTCCTCATTCGATGAATCTTCTTCTCTTCCAATTCAGGCCCAAGAGAAGAGCAATGATTATAGGAGAAACATGAATCACAAATAATCTCCTGTGAGCATCATCTTAAAGACTTTTTTTCTTGTAATGATGAGCCCTATTGAAAGCAGTCACAGTTCCAAGAGCAGCACAGTGCTTTAAAGTGGAGCTGTTGGCAAAGATTCCGAAAGCCTTTGTTCTTAGACTTACATGGTAAGCACTTGGCTTGATTTTTAATCACATTTTTATCTAGAACCCAGTTGTAGTTGTCACATTTTTCTCAACAATGCATATACTGATTTGTGCTCTATATAATCATATTTAAGCACAGAATACACATACTGACAATGGAGAGATGAAGTTAGCCAGCCATCCATATCGCAAATGGAATAGCAATTGCAGGCAATGTAGCAAATGATGCCAAGCCCACATAAACTATAAACACCAATCCCAAGATTGCAGAAGCAAGAAAACTTCTCTGATCACGAATAATTATCTTCACATTCTCAAACATCTAGAAAATAAAATTTAAGAATATTAGCAAAGGTGGCTAAACAAAAAAGGCATATAATAAATAATAAAAGCATAATTTCCCCTAATCTATCTACCAGCAAAGCTAGAATTTCACTTTACATTGTGGAATATAAGACAACAATAGTTCAATTTCATGATTCCATGTCAAGATTTCAAAGAAACTAAGAGAACATGTTAGGCAACTGGGTTAATGGTGACAGTTGCTTTTGAAAATAAAAAAACTTAATAGAAAAGAATACACCTACAACACTACATATTTGGCATTAAAGAATGAAAATAGCATTAAACAACCATTGATAATACAGTCTAAAATTAGGTAACCTAAATGTTTTCCTAAATAACTTGCCTAAACAAATAATTCAGTTGTTTTAATATTATAACTAAGTTACAACTGTTTTTTGTTTGTTTTTGGGTCACACCCAGCAGAGCTCAGGGATTACTCTTGGCTCTGAGCTCAGAAATCACTCCTGGCAGGCACGTGGGATCATAACCACCTTCGATCCTGGAGCAGTTGTGTGCAAGGCAAATGCCCTACCACTGTGCTATCTCTCTGGCTTCACAACTCAGTTTTTGTTTGTTTGTTTTGTTTTGTTTCAATACCACACCCGTTGATACTCTGGGGTTACTCCTGGCTATGCGCTAAGAAATCGCTCCTGGCTTAGGGGACCATATTGGACACCAGGGATCAAACCTTGGTCCGTCCTAGGCTAGTGCTTGCAAGGCAGACACCTTACCTCTAGCATCACTGCTCCAGTCCCCACAACTCAGATTTTAATTCAATTCCTACAACTGTTTTTTAAGATTTGGTGATACTCAATAATTAAAAACATTATCTAATTTTATGATACTATATTTCAGATCTAAATAAAATAAATTCTCTATTAATTGCATGATATAAAATAGGCTTTGTGGGCCAGGCGGTGGCACTGGAGGTAAGGTGCCTGCGCTAACCTAGGACGGACCGCAATTCTATCCCCCGGTTCCCCATATGGTCCCCTGTGCCTGCCAGGAGCGACTTCTGAGCGAATAGCCAGGAGTAACCCCTGAGCATCACCGGGTGTGGCCCAAAAAAAAAAATAAAAATAAAAAAAAATAGGCTTTGTTTCAGAGAGCTAGTCTAGGAATTAAGGTCTGTGCCTGTGACTGAACCATATTTGTTCAAAACAAAGAGCTATGAAATCAAACTTTAAAATTCTGTCTACATAATGTAAATCTATTTAAGTGGTGACAGTACTTGGGCTTAATCCCTCAGGATCTGAGCATGAGACTTCTGCTTCAAGTGACTCTCAGAATTTGTTCAAAAATTTTCCCACTTATTTAGAAATGGGAAACTTAGCAGGCCATAACGATAAGACAGTTGGGAGGGTGCTTGCTTTGCATTTGGTTCACAAGAGTTCATTTCCCAGTACGTGATCCCTAGTGCAGTCAAGTGTAATTTCTACATGCAGGGCCAGGAGTGACCTCTTAGTATCTCTGGGTGTGGCCTACCCTACAAAAAAGAAATGGGAATTTTGGATGATGATTATTTTTTTTCCCTCAGAAAAATCTACACTGTGGCCAAAGGCTTGCTTAATTCTGCAAAAGAGGGAAAACCATTTCATAAGAAGTACACTGAGGCCACAGTAATTAAACCAGTTCTTTACATTAAAACCATATCCAGGGGCCCGGGAGATAGCATGGAGGTAAGGTGTTTGCCTTTCATGCAAAAGGTCATCAGTTCGAATCCCGGTGCCCCATATGGTCCCCTGTGCCTGCCAGGAGCAATTTCTGAGCATGGAGCCAGGAGTAACCCCTGAGCGCTGCCGGGTGTGACCCCAAAAAAAAAAAAAACCAAAAAAAAAAAAAAAACAAAAAAAAAAACATATCCAAGTTTCCATAGAAGAACAAGGATTCCAAACTATTTATTTGGGAAGATTGAATAAATATATTACTACTTTCAAAAAGCACTTGTGTTGCTTTTGAGTCAAAAGATAGAAATATGGTATTATGTGTTCCATGAAAGGGTAGTCCCTAATTACTAAGTACAAACACTGCTTTTCCTTAGAGAAATGATTTGCTTAGTCCCTAAGTAAATATGATGGGTTTCCTTTGTACATTTTTCAAGCCCACGTTGGTAAATGTGGTGAATGTCATTTTTAAACAAGTATGAAAGGGAACTATGCTCAACTCTATCTTTATTTTTCTTGAAAAAACGTCTTAGGACTGAGTTCTCTTGTGACTCTATAAAAACTACCAAGAATTTCATATACTGATATACCAAAAAAGGCATATTCATATGTTCTGTCACAAAGCAATGCTAAAACGATTTCTCATGAAGTTTCAAAAACTGAATCAAGATGTAAAGAAATGTTTGAAAAATGGTTACATGATTCAGACTATTTTGATCCAAAACAAATCTAAATATGATTAAAACCTGAGGTCTATGTTGTGATGATCCTGTTTCCCACTAACAGTAAAAGCTTTTTACCTCTTTAACAATCCCAGTGAAGGCAGAGAAAGTCTCCAATTCCAAACTAAGTTGCAGAGTTAAGGTATTTTACTATCTTTTAAAGAGGTTCCCATAGAGAGCTAGACTGAGAGCAGTTCAGAAAACTGGAGGTACAGGTCTGAATCCAAGTCTGGCATGGTCCCCAAGCATCTCGAGACACCCCCATACCAAGCACCTCAGAGCGACAAACTACCCCTAAGCTCAAGACATGTGTGAACAACCCAAATACCAGTTTCCCTGGGGTTTTGTGCCTAATTTAAAAAGTGTTCCAGGGGGCCGGGCGGTGGCGCTGGAGATAAGGTGCCTACCTTACCGCGCTAGCCTTGGACGGACCGTGGTTCGATCCCCCGTGCCCCATATGGTCCCCCAGGCCAGGGGCGACTTCTGAGCGCATAGCCAGGAATAACCCCTGAGCATCACTGGGTGTGGCCCCAAAAAAAAAACAAAACAAAACAAAACAAAAAACTTGGGATTTGGGGCCCGGGAGATAGCATGGAGGTAAGGTGTTTGCCTTTCATGCAAAAGGTCATCGGTTTGAATCCCGGTGCCCCATATGGTCCCCTGTGCCTGCCAGGAGCAATTTCTGAGCATGGAACCAGGAGTAACCCCTGAGCGCTGCCGGGTGTGACCCAAAAACCAAAAAATAAATAAATAAATAAATAAATAAATAAATAAATAAATAAATAAATAAATAAATAAAAAGTGTTCCAAAAAGGCAATACAATCTCAATTTCTCCCCCACTTTCCCTGGATTTGTGTCTAATTTCATCCTCTTAAATTCTGGTACCTTTCTTTCCTTTTTAATGTCTCTGGTAATTCAAATCTTTTTTTTTTTTTTTTCTTATCTCTAGGGAATCCCATATACAATTCCACTCACCTTTGGGACTAAATGGATAAATGATGTTTCCCAATGAAGTCTACTTGGGGGATTAGAGCCAACCAAAATTTTAGAAGATTAGTAGCCTGATTGAGGGAGGTGGGGAGGGGGGAATCGGTCTATTTAAGAAGTCTTCCCCAGACTTTTAATCCTTCCCATTTGCAGTTTTGGGCTAAAAGATTCTCGGGAACACGCCACCTTTCCAGAAATGTTGACTGGCAACAACCCGAGATGGCTACCAAAGCTGGCAGCTGTGAAGTCGCTGGCAGCGCAAAGGCTTTGCCACACTCTTGCACCTCCGACTTCCCGCGATCCTGCAGAGGCTCCGAGTATTTAAACCTGGTCTCCCTTGGGAACACCAGAGCGCTCGTGACATAAAAGCTAGAACTTTACGAATGGCGTAGAAGCGGAACGGGGGCACCAGTCTGGAACAAAACCCCCAGCTCCCAGGGGGGAGAAAAAAGGAGGACGGGGAAGGGGACGCCAGCGGGTGGCACAGCGCACCTGGTCGGCCTGGGGGCTGATTTTGGTGCCGAATCTGCAGTGGGTCACGAAATGCT
This sequence comes from Crocidura indochinensis, assembly GCA_004027635.1. Classification (NCBI taxonomy): domain Eukaryota; kingdom Metazoa; phylum Chordata; class Mammalia; order Eulipotyphla; family Soricidae; genus Crocidura; species Crocidura indochinensis. The sequence continues at coordinate 29,519 of PVKC010006618.1, forward strand.
CGCAGTTGTTCCAAAGCAGGCTGTAGGAAGACAAGCCAATGAGCTTCTCGGCCCGCTGCGCCACCTCCTCGTTGAGCAGCGCCTTCCTCTGGAGGGCCTGGTCCATGTGATTGACCAGGATGTCGCCTCCGTAGGCGAAGTCCTCCACCGTATCCACGCGGATGCTGGCCACCCGGCAGAAGACGCCCAGGAGGAGACGCTTGGTCGACACGACCGGCTGCGTGAGCTTCGGGTTATCGGTCAGGGCCAACAGGATGTCGGGCATGAGGTGGGCGACGCGGTTGTCGCCCAGATAGATGCCATAGTGGGTCAGGTGCAACCGGGGTACCTCCAGCACGTCACCGCGGAGGAAAGAGCTGGTGTCATAGAACCGACTCTTGGCCTTGTCTTCGCCCGGGTCGGCCCAGAACAAGTTGAAGAGGAGGAGCAACTTCTCCAGCAGGGAGAACAGCACCTCCTGCACCGAGTTCTTCATCCTGCAAACAACAGGGAGCATTGAAGGGGGAGTTCGCTGCTGCCTCGCCGGCCCCGCCCGGCTCGGGCTTGGTTGGCCCAAGGGAGCTGGCCAGAAGCTTGCCCTGAAGCTCAGCCGGACGCCGCGGAGGACAGACAACCACTGAGGGCCAGGGCAGGAGAGGATAAAAGGGCAACGGTGCCCGATGGGGCGGCCCTGGAACGACTGGCTGTCGGCGGCGCTCAGGGCCTCCTAGTGTGAAGGAGGCAAAAGGACGCACCTGGAGGCAGGACCGGGCGTGGGCAGCGCTGGGTGCTCCGCCGGGCAGCATTCCCCCCCGGCCTTTTATCGCCGTCCAGGGGGCGGGGCCGATGCCGTCACAAACCCAGCGAGGTCGCTGATTGGGCGGCGGCGGCGAGCCCCACTCGCAGCGTGTGAATTGCAGGACCTTCTGTAACTTACAACCCGGCTGACAGCGCCGGTGTCCCTGAGTTGCATCTGCACGGCGACACCTAACAGCGCGGGCTCGCCCCGGCGCTGGAGCTCCAAGTGCTTCCTTCCAGTCTTTGGAGAGTTCCGAAGCTGCCGCACCAGTCAGGCCTAAGGCGCAAAACGAGCACTTCGGGCGGGGAGGGATCTTTTTCAGTGGAAAACGCCCCCTCCCGCGTGACTTCGACACAAAATAATTTTCTGGAAAGGATGCACCACAGGAACGACGGTTGTCTGCATCTGTTTGCATTTACTCTGCCCACGGTGCAGCGTGCTAGATGGACAACCTGAGGATTCCCTCCGCAAACTCCTCCATTGCCCTAACATCTTGCAGATTCTTGCCACAGCCCCACAACACAC
>PVKC010006619.1:0-10128 GCA_004027635.1 Crocidura indochinensis
ATGAATGGAAGGCCTTCTGTTGGTTGAATCCTTCCTTTAGACCCAAAATTCCTACCTCATCTGCCCTTGTTCATTTCCACCTGGCACCTGGAGAAGTTGAACACATCACTTATTGCTTCTAGGTGTCAAAGTGATGGCAGTAAACCCAATTAATGTAAAAATAAAATCCAATCTAAGCTAAGATATTTAAGTTAATTAACCTCCAAAATCAGTCAGTTTTCTAAAGCCCTCCTAATACTAGTATGACTGAGAGCACTAAGCGAATACAATTTTTTTTTGACTTTTGGGGCTACACTTGGCAGTTCTCAGGAATTCTTCCTGAGTCTAGCATACAATACAATGATATAATAAGTGTATTATAGATCAGAGTCAAAGAGTTTCTGTTTTGATTCTTCCTGACGAGAATTGGAAGACCATATGGGTTGCTTCAGATTGTGTTGGTGGGCTGAGTGCAAGGCAAGTGCATTCTTCACTATGTATTTGCTCTAGCTCCATAAATACTTCTTAGCAGGTTATAATATGACAACCAGCTATTGACCCAAAAGAACGTGTTCCCCCATTTTCCTCTTCCCATTAAAAATCTCCTCTGACATGTAAAAGCCCGCTTCCAGTACACTCTACCTTCCCATCCCTGGTGGATGGGTATTAGTTTAATAAAGAAAGAGGAGTTTTGGCTTTTGGCTGAGGCCAAGAGACCACGAAAAGCAGACTGTCTTCATGACTCTTTCCAGACTGACTTGGTGTGCTAGTCTTTTGCCACTACCCTGCTTCTTCAAACCACTCTGTGTGTTTTGGAGAGATAGTTCCTGGGGTAATCGCAAAAACCATGGGATTTTTATTTTACAGTAGGACAGGCAATCTTCTATGTGATGATACAACATATTTTCATTCTCAGGAAAACCATGAGAAGACACTGCTATTTCCTCCTGTGAGGGCAAGGACAGCAAGGCCCAGGCCATACCATGGGGTTTGGCATTTGGAAGAGAGAGGTCAAGTAGGATTTACATTCTGGAATCTCGCTCCTCTGCTTTTCCACAAGGACATTCCCAGGGTCCATTCTCAGGGTGAATTGGAACTATTCCTAATAAGTGGAATAAGAGTCCACTTAGAAAGATCAGGAAATGAAGCCACTCACTTCTACTCCAGGGTCTGACCCATTTCCCTTTCAGCTCTTCATTCTTCACACCTTCTCATTTGAATATTCATATTCAGACATGAGAGCCCTTTCTGTATTACATGCTTGATTAATTCTTTTTTTAAGTTTAAAAATTGGGAGACAACCTTCCTATCACCAATGGTAACATGGTGAAGGGGGTGTTCTTGTTGTGACCGAAATCCAACTACAAATATGTTTGTAATCACAGTGTTCAAATAAAGAAATTATTTAATAAAAATAAAGAAAAAATTGGGAGACAGATGTGTAAGGTGAGGCAATGTGTAAAATAGAAAAGGAGATTTGGAGGAGGAAATACTGTTCCCTGATGCAGTAGTGGTCCTCAATAAAATTATGTAAGTGACTGACCCTCTTCTGGGCATCTTCATCACAGCAGCCAACTATCAACTCCCTCTGCCCATTCTGCTGCCCAGTGAGGCAGGAAGTGAGAGTGAACCTCTGGCTGGTTGAGGATATTCTATGCTTTCCTGAATGTTCTGGAATGTTCTGAATTCTACCTGGCTCGTTCTTGCTTATCTTTTATGTATCTTTCAGAAATAGAGAAATGACTTAGAATGGTTTTCTTAGACCCATATTGGAAATAAAGCTAAAAATTTAAGAAATTTAAGTAATAATGCCTTGCTATTACCTTGTCTAAGAGGGGTTTTACTTTTAGTTCTTGAGTGGTTAATTGTAGGCACTAATATCTCACATTTTGTAGAGTGTTTGATTTGTGCTATTCTTGTTTTGCCACTTTTGTGGCTAAATGATCCTTCAGTGACAATTTTGAACTGTTTGAACATGTCTCATCTGAGAGCATGTATAAGGTATTTATTTATGGTGATTATGTTTTTACACTGCTTTGTTTTCCTTTATGTTGTTTCTCCCCAGAGGACCATTAGCAGATACTATTGACTTTGTGAGAAAGGGTAACTTGCTCTCCTCTTTCTAGTGCCACCAGGAAAAATGCCAGTGAAAAGCTATTTTGTTTTGGCGTTTGGTTTTCAGCCACACCCAGCAGTGTTCATGGGTAACTCCTGGGTCTGTATTCAGAGATCAGTTCTGGCAGTACTTGAGGCAGCATATGGGATGCAGGTCCCAAATCCAGATTGACTGCGTGCAAGGCAAATGACTTATTCACTGTCCTGCGTCTCCAGTCCCTACAAAGCTATTTGAATAATGGGCTAGCTAGACCATTTTACTCATTCACATCACCATCAGGTTTACTTTGGGTGGTGTTTATGGAGGAAGAACTAGAGACAGATGTTTTTGCTTAATAGTAGGAATGAAAGCTAAAGTCTTTTCAAGGGCCAGGGAGAGTTTGGGGTGAACCTCTCAGTGTGAGTTTCACATTGTATGGACCCTCAGCCACCCCCAGATAGACATTGGAGGCCCCCAAACATCCCTGAGTGTGCCCCTGCAGACCCTTGTGCAATTCTAGTGGTGCCAGGACATTGCACAACCCAAGCAGTGCTACGTCCATGGATTTAGCTTGGTTAGAAGAGTAGCTCTGAGCGTGGAAACAGACTCCCCCAAATTTGGAATTTTCCACCCAAAGTGGGAAGAAAAAATGTATTTCTTAGCAGAATTTCCATCCCAGCATGGGTGACCCAGCCAATAAAAACATCTCTTGGTCTCTCTGTCCTTAAAGCAAGGGTGACATTGTGACCACTTACTGAATCTTCTCGCACCCAAGTAAGAGCCCATTGCACCACAGGGCACTCACACAATGTTTCTTGAATGAATAACTGGATACATGAACAAATGAGTGCATTTTCTGCCAATCAGTAGGAAAAAAATTTTCTAGCACATCACAGTGACCAGCATTGCAAGATTCAGTCACCATCTGCTGCATGCACATGTGAGGACAAAGAGGACAAAGAAAGAATGACTTGAAAGGTTGGTGATTTTCTCAGAGTCTTGCCATAGCAGAGTCTGCCAAGCTAGAAACACATGTACATACAATACAATAATATAATAAGTGTATTATAGATCAGAGTCAAAGAGCTTCTGTTTTGATTGCAATTACCCCAGACATTAAAAAAATGAAACCATGATTTTATAGACACCGGTTAAACTCAGCTATAGTTTTTTTTTCCCCTAATGAGTATTTTAGCAATTAGAGAAAAGTCTTTTTGTCCTTAGGAGGGAGAGAGGATGAAGTTAATACCAACTCACTCTAAAGAAGTGGTACCAGCATTTCTGTTGAGAAGATGCTTAAAAGTAAAGCATCCGTATTGGTCAAAGACTCATGGGACTTCTATTTCTTGCACCTCTAGGCCTCTGATTTCCCCAAACTTAGTCTAATTGAGCTCCATTCACCTTAGTTCTCTCACATGGATCTCTTAGTTCCCAGAAGGAAGCTATTGGCTACAAAGTAGAGTAAGCAGCTGCAGAAGACATTCAGTTCCTTCCATTTGGACCTACTTCATGGCTTAGTCCTGATTTTGTGCTTAGTTATGGTTTTGTGCTTAGTCCTGGTTTTGTGCTCAGGGATCATCACTAGTGGTGTTCAGAGGCCCACAAAGTGTACCAGGAATTGAATCAGGGCCTTCTGCATGCAAAGCAAGTGCTGTTTTTTAATTTAATTTTATTTATAGAGAGTCTTTGCTAGAATTAAAAATTCATAAGAAACACTTAACGTTGTGAACTAAGGAATAGCATGGTGATGAGTGGGAAACCTAATTTATGGACCATTCCTTGCCATTTTCGTGGCATCTTCAAAGGTAGCACCATTCTCACAATTTGACTTATAATTGTGTTTAGTTCATTTTTAAAACTTTTCACTGGGGATTATGTGGATTATATTGTTAATGATGGTTTCTCTTGCACTCAATCCCAACCACTGCATTATTCTACTTTTGAAAACCACTACTTTAAGGCTCAAATTGTCTTCATCTCTGTGCCCTGTTTTCTTAGCACAGAGTCCACTCCACGTCATAGGGAGAATGCCTTAACTCAGTGAGGAGAAAATAGAGTTCTTTTGGGCAAAAGATCAAAATTCAATTCAGATTTGGTTTAGTGCATTATCATGAATCTGATTTTTATTTTTTTATTTTGGATTTTGGACCACACCCGGTGATGCTCAGGGGTTACGCCTGGCTATGTGGTCATAAATCAATTGCTCCTGGCTTGGGAGACCATATGGGATGCTGGGGGATTGAACTGAGGATGTCCTGTGTCAGCAAGGCAAACACCCTACTGCTATGCCATTGTTCCAGCCTCAAATCTGATTTTTTAAATGCGAAGTGTCACAGTTGTCCTCTGTGATGAATTCTAACCCTCAGCACTTTGCAAGATGAAGGCTATAGAAATGAGGGCGTCCTTAGTGCAGATAAACCATTGATCTTTGACCAATTATTGTGGGTAGCTTCGATGTAATTCACTTTAGGGTTTTTGTTGAGTAACCTGGAATAGGTCTCTTTTTCATCTAACTCAGGCGTCAGCTCATAGATCATAGCTTCAAGTGCACTTATGTTCACGCAAGGAAAGTCTCTAAAATGTTGACTAGTGCCTGAAAAACCGTCCCTGGTCAATGGATGAAATCCACAAAACAAATGGATTTGTTGTTTTTCACTATTTTAATAGACTTCCTAATCTTGCTTATTTTATGTCAGGGGGAAGTTGGAGCCCATGACTTCCTTTCTAAGGAAAAACATTAATGAAGAGTTGATCTAAAGGAGGTTAGTCTCATGCAACATTTAGTGAGGCCACTAAAGAGGGCAGTGGAGTATAACACGAAAGGAGCTCACTGTTGTTTGTGGCTTCTCCACTCACTCCTTCCAAATCTCATTATCTCTGACCAAGGTTTAGACTTTGGATCATCTTGGCAAGAGGAGGAGGCAGGGCTTCAGTGTTGCAGTGTATGTCCTCCCTTTTGGTGTGATGAGAACAGGGGATGTGTTCCCACAGCCATAGATGCACTGAAGGACATCTGCTCAAGGGAGCAGGATGAAAAAGTGGTGGTGATTGAAGAGGAAGTGGGGAAAGAACATGCTGGATTTAAGGAGTTTTTTGGAAGGTGGTTTTGGATGGATTGAATGTAGAAGTAAATAATAAGAAATGAGGATTATGGCAGTTGAATTTGGACATGCCGCTGGAAAACTCCTCCTTGTCATGCTGGTATAAGAAGAAAAACCTGAACTGTTGGGGGAACAGATTAGTGACCAAAGCAGTGCTTGTTGGCTCACAGAGGAAGGGGGAGGCAGAGATAAAGTATGGGAGAAATGCTGCCTGATTTGTATCTGTTTTCTGTTCTATCTTCTATGAACTAGAGCCACTTCTGGACAGTGAATTTCCATCTAACCCCCTCTCCTTCTCTCTGAACCCCCCTAGGCAGAGGCTGCAGTCTTAGACACCAAAATAAATAATATGTATATTTATTCCACCCCCTCTCTCCCTTTCTCTCTCTCTGTCCTTGAAGGGTCGTCACTATGTTTTGGCATCCACGGGTGGGCATAAGTTCTCACCCTGCAGCTGCAGCTGGGCCCCACAGGCCCTTGTGAGCCTTGCAGCACTGGGCCCTGGCAGCCTTGGGCCTCTACAGCATGCAGCCCTGAAGCATTGGGCCTCTTGGGCTTCTGCAGGGATGACAATATTGTGGTCTTACAGCCAGCACAGACTTGAAGAATTCTTTTTTCTTTTTTAAATAAAATTACAAACATGATTGTAGTTGGGTTTTCAGTCGTAAACAGAACCCCGCCCCCCCTTCACCAGTGCAACATTCCCACCACCAATGTCCCCCTTCCTCTTTCCCATCCCCTACCTGTATTCAAGACAGGCATTCTACTACAGTTATTTTATTTTATTTTTTTTTAAAGTTTAGTAAGCTGTTCTTTCTTTTTTTTGTTAAAGGATAAGTGTTAAAAATATAAAATAGTAATGGTGTGAGAGTGGCAATCACCATTGTTTGCATAAGCTCAGCAAAACATGGGAAAACGGAAAAAAAGTCTTGGCCTAATTACAAGGAGGCCTGACCCCTGAAGTTTTCTGGCATAAGACAAACTCTGGGGTCCAGGCTTACCTGGTGCCACCCAACCCCTAGTCAACCCAACCCCTGGTGAAACTTTTCCCGCACATTAGCTGTTGTTGGTGTCAGGTTCTTGTAGTTAAAGATTCTGGTTTCTGTGCATTTCCTTCATTGAAGTCAGTCTGAGGCAGCACTTCCCCTAATTTCACCTCACCATTAGACTTGAAGAATTCTATCTAATGAATGAGTGAGGATTTATCACGAACAAACCAAGCTGACCACAAATTTAGAGCAAACTTTCTGTGTACCTCTGCTTCTTCTGATCTGGAGGTAGTTTCAAAGGGTCAGCCTCAACTTTGAAGTTTTGTTTTTGGGTCACACCCAGCAGTGCTCAGGGGTTACTCCTGGCTCTGTGTTCAGAAATCGCCCCTGGCAGGCTCAGGGGACCATATGGGATGCAGGGATTCGAACCACCAACCTTCTGCATGAAAGGCAAACACCTTACCTCCATGCTAACGCTCCACCCTCAACTTTGAAGTTTTAATGTAGGTCAAAATAGCAGAAAAAATTAGAAGAATTTAGTATAGCAGGAGGTAGTATAGTATCTAGGAATTATGGTTGAGAGAAAGAAATTACCTGGATGTTTCAAATTCTTCCTTTTCTTTAAAATAATTGATGACCAGGGAATATATGAGAGGAGGGATCATTGGTAGAAGTAGGCTGATACTCTGGTGGTGAGTTAGAATACTGAAGAAAACTAATCACTAGTAGTATTGTAAATCATGGTGCCTTGGTAAACCTTGGAAAAATAATAATTGATGAAAAGAGTTGAGCCGTTAATATCATAACTCAGCAGGATGGGGAATTATGTTTGTGAATGTATTTGCAAAATCTTGTGAGTCAGTCTATGTGTGGATGTGTGAAAAGGATAGACATGAATCTCTGAGTCACTGACCAGTGATGACAGATTCCTCTGACCTTTGAGCAAAAGTAGATCCATGGTATCAGTAAGGTTCATGAAAGGTGCCTTTCATCTGAAATATAGGTCTTATTCGAGGATAGTTATAAACTTATGGAAAAGTAATGAAGAGGTTCTATAGAGAGTCTCCAAATATCTGGTTCCCAATTTATTTGTTATTTAGATCTTAGATTAGATCAGTGTGGAGGTATGTTTGGTACAATTCATAACCAAAACTGATCTATTAGTGGGCATCTTATGTGGGATTCAAAGACAATCCAAGTTTCTGGCTTTCAACAAGAGATTCACAGTCCTATATTGATATTGTGAATGTTCCTGCTGTGCTTTACCCAAGCATAGAAATCTCCCTGTCCACTTCAATGCTGCATGAATCCCCTCGGCATTGGCTATTGTGTTAGTGGCACCCACTGAGGAGTCACTTCTGAAAGAGTAGTTGTGAGTGTGGCCACCAGCTCTTGCTAGTCCTGTAATGATGAATGGTCCAGTGTCCTTACCAGGATCCTTTGGCTTCCTTTGCTGGAGCCTTCTAGGTAAGCTCATGATGCCTGTGTGGAGCTTGGCTCTCATTTCTGCAGCTCCTTTACTGGGTGAGACCATGTTCCTCATGGATTGTCTTGGCCATTGAGAGAGAGGATAGTGAGTGTTTAGGGTGTTTATAGTTGATTCTTTTACATATAATGCCCCCTGATTTACAAATAAATCCAGAAACCAAGCTGCTTCCACCCTATAGTCACCTGCTCTACCTCAGATATATATATATATATATATATATATATATATATATATATATATATATATATATTTATCAAGTGACTCTAATGATTCTACATGTGTGGATGTGCCCTTCTAGTCTCTGCCAGATAGACTCAGGTCAGTGCTCCCTTTTCCAAAGATGAGAAGATTGAGCTTCTAATCTAAACACGGATTTTGGGGCCTTCCAAGTTTGAATCAACTTAGACACAGTATTTCACCTTCTTTGTAACATTTAGACATTCTCTCTTCCCCAGCCTATTGTCTCCATGGCAACTGGAAGGAACAGAGAATGATATTTGCAACCAAATTTCAGGTGTTCTAGGAGAGGGACTGGTCCTCTCTTTTAATCAATGGATCTGACTCCATGACCTGTCAAAGATCTGGAACTAGTGGAGGAAATTTAGGGCTCTCTGGTGGGTTTATTCCTGTCCAGTCCATAAAGGCTCAGGAGGCACTTGCTAAAAGACAAAGAAATGACTCATTTCTTAGTTCCAGACATGCATGGACACAGCCTCTTAGTTCCAGAATTTTTGTATTTGTTATTTAAGAGAAAAAAGAATGGGAGAGATGAGCAAATATTTGTTGAAATCAGTAAATATGAGTGAATAATACACATAAGTCATGTAAAATATTCTAAGGACATTTGTTTCAGAGCACTCAGCTAATTCACAGTTCTTGGAGTGGATATGTAGGAAAGATCATGAAACAATGTAACAAGAATTAGGATAATTTTTAGAGTGCTATGGTATATAAAAAAACAATTGTTACATTATGGCTGGTCTCTTTTCTTTTCATAAACTTCTAGATCTATTCTTGATATCAAACAAGGAAATATCCAAAGAAAACAGTGGCAATAGCATGTCTCTAAAGTATCTAATAACTTAAGCAATTGAGTTTTCTTTGCTTTCTGCTTTAAATTCAAGTGTATATATGTATATAGGGGTCTAATAAATGCCATGTTTAACATAAACCCCCAAAATAGTCTATTAATGTGCTAAGTAAGACCCTCCATCTTCTTTTTTTTTTTTTGGTCACACCCAGCAGTGCTCAGGGGTTACTCCTGGCTCCATGCTCAGAAATTGCTCCTGGCAGGCACGGGGGACCATATGGGACACCGGGATTTGAACCGATGACCTTTTGCATGAAAGGCAAACGCCTTACCTCCATACTATCTCCCGGGCCCCACCCTCCATTTTCTTTCCTTAAAAATATTATATAAATTGAAGCAGGACCCTCCTTTCCTCTGTGCAAAAACCAAGATCATTAACTACAGAAGACTGACTTTGACAAACATGACTAGGCAGAGCCTATCGTGGGACCAATAAGAAAGATCCTAGCCTAGGCCTCGGCCTAGGATTCATACAAAAACAAAGATCTCTAATTCCAGAGGTCTGTGACTGAGCAGAACTTCTGAAACCATACTGAAAGACTCTATCCTAGGCTTTGTCCTAGGATCTGAGCAAAAACCAAGACCACTAATTACAAAAGAATGATTACAACAACAGTGATGGAACAGAACTTCTAGAATCGTAAAGAAAGATTCTATCCTAGTCTTCATCCTATGATCTACATAAGTACCAAGATCTCTAGCTACAGAGGCCTGATATATCATCCATAGCTGAGCAGAAAGTTTTCTGGCACCATAAAAAGACCTTGGGGTGTGAAAACAAATGGGTATAGACCTGTAGTAGTTCCCATGGCAGTATGTTTCAAAGGTGGAGAAACACTGTATATCTTAGGCCAAAGGAATTCCCAGTCTAATTTCCCCAATATTTACTGTACCTATGCAAAAAAAAAAAAAAGCACAAAGCCTTGCTATACCATTTTTCTTTTTCTTCTTTGTAATTCAATTTTAAAATTTACTTTCATTCTGGGGGCGATGTCTGAGTGTGGAGCCAGGAGTATCCCCCTAAACACTACCAGGTGGGACCCAAAAACCACAAAAGAGAGTGAGACAAGAAGCTCAAAATAATCTTTTTTTAATTTATTTATCCTATTACTATTTTATTTTTCTCTTACCTAGTTTTTGTCGACCTTCTTATTTTGGTGTAGATATAGAAGTAGTAGTCCACTATTTTCCTTATATATATACTTTTTCTTTCTTCTTTTCTCTTTGATTTTTTGTTCTCTGTCATGTTTTTTATCTCAAGACCATGGCAATTATGTGGGACATATCTTTATCACTACAATGCTCACTAGATGTCTTATTTGATATGTCTTTGTAAAATGTTGTGGTGTTTCACCTTTTCTTTTCCCCTTCTCTCAAACTGAGGG
>PVKC010006619.1:10228-30923 GCA_004027635.1 Crocidura indochinensis
AGTAATAAACCAGAAACAGAGGGAGTCACTCAATCTAGAAGACCCTGGGGAGAGGGTGGAGGATATGGGAGACAGAATGGGAATGGAGGTGGAGGGAGGACAACTTGGTGATGGGAATTCCCCTAATTCAATGTTTATTTGTAAATGGAATATTACTGTGAACATCATGTAAACCACTATGATTAAAATAAAAAAAATTTACTTTCATTCTCATGGTTATTATGTGCTGGTGGTTGTTGTTTTTAGTAGTTGGGTAGTTGGGTGTCTTTTTATTTTTTTTCTTTTTCCCTTTCTTCTTATAAACTCTAGAAGGAATCCTCTCATTTTTTTTCCAACAGAATCATATAACATGAATCATCTTATTCTGCCTCATGAATTGAGGGGGGAAAATGGAGGGTACCAAGACCAAATAGTTGTATGAACATTGAGTGGAAATAAAAAAAATGATCAGACTCAAACACCAACCCCAAAGTCAATGTCAACAGAATCAATATCTAATCTACAACAAGCCATATACAGAGAGGAGCAGTTAACACTAACAGACTGGGGGCAGGGAAGGAGGGGCGGGCAAGAGAGGGAGATATGGGATGCATGCTGGGAATAGGGGTGGAGGGAGGACAACACTGGTGTTAGGAATGGCCCTGTCACCATGTACCTTAAATATTACTGTTATTGTGAAAGATTTGTAATTCACTTTGGTCACAATAAAAATTATTAAAAAGTTGAAGCAGGATTCATATAAGACCAAAATAAGGATGCCCCTGGTTCAAATATATATATATATATATATATATATATATATATATATATATATATATATCTCAATGTAATCTTTCACTTAAATATTAAGAATTTATTTACAACATAATAAAAATTTGTTACTCTATTTTCTCTATGTCAACCTATATAATAAATAAGTGAAATGCATCATTATATCTTAGCAACCATGATTGGATTTTATTTTTAGATAGTTCTTTTATTAAATCTAAGTCAAAAGCTCTTTAGTAAAGCTTACTTTGAAATATTGCTGCTAATTTCATCAGCATTTTAATGATATCCTAGGAAAACTGTAAATGCTTTAGGAATATTTAGAAGTAATATAAACATTTTGAAAAGAAAAACTGAAATTAAAGAGGATATTGTCATAACATCTCTCTTAGTCTAAGAAGGTCTTGGGAAGAAGCATCCTTAACATGCATCATGTTGATAATATGAACATGATGCTTGGACCAGAATGTCTGCAGATGCCTTGATTAAGTGGAAAGTATGACCAGCAAACTCCAGAAAGTGACCTAGAGGAGTTAGTGATGGAATCCCAAAGTTGAAGGTTTGGAGAAAAGTGAAGAAAAAAAAAAGACTCACAGAGTTATTTTCACAGTCATTCTCTTGAGTCTGACAAGGTTCTAAGCTTTTTTCTTCATGTGGTTCTGTAGCTGTGAGCAGGTCTCTCTCACCTCCCTCCTCACTCTCACCACATCAGACATTTGCCCGGAACCACGAAGCTGATTTCTACCATCTCTTAGCCTACATTGGCATTGATCTATCAGGGGTCCTCAAACTTTTTAAACAGGGGCCCAGTTCACTGTCCCTCAGACCATTGGAGGGCCAAACTATAGTAAAAACAAAAATTATGAACAAATTCCTATGCACACTGCATACATCTTATTTTGATGTGAAGAAACAAAATGGGAACAAATACAATATGTGGCCCTCAGGCCGTAGTTTGAGGACCACGGATAGCTGCTTGTATTTCACAGCTGGTTTCGCCTACGCACAGCCTGGATTTATATCACTGGTTAGTGGAGATCTCCCACACTGACCATCCCTCCTCATATGCGAGGTGACTTGGAAGCTTTTCTAAACTGTGAGTTATTGTCCAGGAGAAACTCAAATCTCTTTAATTTGTTTTCTAGCAAGTCTCAACTGGAATATATATGAGGCAATGGAACTCTTTATTTTTCTCACTGATATCCACTTAAGAAATAATTGAATGCCACCTTTTAACTGTCTCTTATTTATTGGTGAGATCTTAAATACTTTTAGATTCATGGTTCATAAAGAAAATATTGTGATAAATAAGTGTCTAGTTAAAAGACCAGCTATATTTTGACCTTTAAGAGGGCAATATCCTGAATTTTGAACAGGAAGACCATTTTAACAATTGATTTCATTGGCTGGCTGCAGCTTGTCCAGTCATAGATTGCCAAGTAGGTCCTTCTACCACTGAGAAAACTGCAGTGGCCTCTCTTGTGCTGGAAGGTCATTATATCTGCACAGATGTGCAGAAGCAATACCCACCAGTTTAGAATACTCAGTGCAGAGGAAGGTTCTTATCCACATACCAGACAATAGCATATTAGATCGTCACTTCCAAGATTGAACATTTTGATGCAGATCTGGAACGGTGTCCATTTGTAGGTGGTCTGAAGATGAGAAAGTTTGAATGAAACAATGTCATGGCAGAAGAATTGGAGAATGACAATGCCCCATCTGGCTGTGCTCTCCAGGAGGACTGAGCAGAGTATGGGAGTATGGGATCCGGAGCAACCCTAAGCATATCTGTTGGGAAGGAAACTGCAGAGGCCACTTGTGGATTATGCATACAACTGCAACTGTGCGAGCGCATGTCGAGCTCTGATGAGTGGGTCAACTACACTTTGGGAACAATTTCTTCCAGATCCAGGGGGTGGTGGTGGTAGTGTAGAAGGGACTTTAAAATGACAAAATAACTAACTTTTCCAAGACAGGAATAAATTTATAGGTCCCTGGAACTTCACTTTGAGTTTCTCAGTGTGGTTAAGATTTTTACAATATAGATGGAAATCCACTGAAATGAACAGGGCTTCTTTTTATCTGGAATTAGAGGCTTTGGCCTATACAAGAAGCAGTGAGGGGCCTAGGTTTTTGCTCTGAGCATTCACTACAGTGGCTGGGCAGAGCCCTAGACCTGTTTCCCAGTTTGACTGGCTCCCTGCTACCTCATACTCCCTCTTGGTCCTCAGTTTCTCTCTAGAAGAACCTCATTCTTTTTTCCCCCTTAGTTGTGCATTTTGGACCATCCATGGAGTTGCTCAGGAGCTATTCCTGGATGTGCTCTCAACCTTAGAGGGGACCAAGAGGCTTTGTTTGGTACTTTGGTTTGACTCTGAGGGTGTTTCGTGTGAGGTGAGTCCTCCTATACCACCTCCTTACTTCTTGCCTCCTTTCTAATTTCACCTCGGGAACATGCTCAAGCCTAGAGCAGACAACCTCACCTGTAATGATTTTTCTTCACAGTGACATTATTCAGGAGGAAGTTGCCAAAGGGCAGAAGATGTGGGGAGCATGGACCCTGTCAGTTTTCTGATGCCCATCTCCGCCCTACCTCAGAGACCTGGTATATAGAAAGTCAGAGTTCTGGCTACTTTAGGACACTTATAAAATAATTAGTCACAGTGAGTCTAAATGACCAGGAGAGGCAACCTATGCCTCTTTTTACTTAAAAGGCAACATCCACTTTAAAGAGTCTTTAAAACTTCACTCAGACACTTTGAAAATATTGATTAGATGCTGGAAAAAGACTCGGAAAAATAATGCAGGTTTGGCAAATTGGTCTGTGCAGTTTCACGAGCAATGAACAAACAACGTGGGCATTTCCCCCCATCTTTGGGCAGATGGCGAATGGTAGCAGCAGAGGTTTCAAATATAGATGCAGCACATATATATTGCAAACAGCTGTAATAGCTAAAATACATGCCAGAAGACTTAATCATTCTGGATTTTTTTCCAATACATGCTAGCATTCAAAAATAGACTTCTCTCTCCTACAATTGCTATAGAATTCTTTGAAATAGGCAAGTGAGGCTATGCTATAGGACTTCGACTGTATGCTGATAAGGCTGGATTTGCAAGGCTCCATGACAACCAGTTGATTAGTAAAGCTCTCATTAGTTACAATTTGGTGAGTGTAACTCAGGATTGATGCAACTTCTTGCTTTTGCTACTGAGTTGGCTGAGTCAACTGTTCTGCTCTGTGTTGACCTTGCCAATACCAACTATCTCAATGACAATAAAGAAGTTGAGTGTGTGGTTGCATATTGTATATTTGTACAGTATTTTAGATGCAGACTGGCAAAAAAGTTTTTTAATTTCACAGAGAGCCCTTACATTGTATTTTGAGATAAAATTAGAGCTGAATTTGTGTCTCTGCTGAAATAATACTCATTTGGTTGGAGGAAAATAGTATTCTTTGTGGATATGGGGAAAAACAATCAGGAATACTGAACTATAACTAAACTCTAGGGATGTTAAGAAACACCCTCCCATGAAAAGAAACACATACTCAATAAACTTTGGGAACTTTAAATGATGTTCTAGTGCTTGTTAGCACATTATGTCTAGGAAAGGAAAACTTTGGATAAGTCCTCACCATTTCCCATTTCAACTGATACTATTTTGAGAACTATGACTTTATATTGGTAACAACCTTATTTATTTTTCTCACTGTCATGTGTATTGCTTTTCTCTTTCTTTAATAATCAATTTGTTTTGGTTATACCAAGCTGTGATCATGGAGACTCCTGGATCTGTGCTTTTGGGTCACTCATGGCGATACTAAAGCGACCATATATGGTGCGGGGGATTGATTTGGGACTGGCCGCAGACAAAGGCCATTATCCCCTTTCCATCTCTCTAGTCTTTATTTCTATATTTATCGTGACAATTTTTTTTTTTTGGTTTTTGGGTCACACCCGGCAGTGCTCAGGGGTTACTCCTGGCTCCATGCTCAGAAATTGCTCCTGGCAGGCACGGGGGACCATATGGGGCACCGGGACTCGAACCGATGACCTTTTGCATGAAAGGCAAACACCTTACTTCCATGCTATCTCCCGGGCCTCTATCGTGACAATTTTGTTTTATTCTTTTGAAGTGCCAGGGCAAAAACTTAGAGCCTTTTACCTTAAAGACAAGACATCTTGGGTTCTCACCCATTTTTTTATTCTTTCTCTTTGCTTACAGAAATTGCCTAATTCACCACTTTTATCCTCTTCTTCATCTTAGTAACTACAAGACTTATGAAAAGAATCTTCTAAGATATAAAGTTAGGGGCTTATTTAAGAGTGGTGTAAAAGATAAAGGATCAAACATTGGTAAGATTCTAGATGTTTGAAATGTGGCATTTGGAGATGTCTTTTTTTATAGGTCCAACTTATACAAATCTAATGTTAATAATATAAGAATAATACTCAAAGATAATAGGAAACAAGACCAGGAGGATTGGCAACTAGTAGTAATCTAGTAATAAGGGGAGAGAGTGAATAGTGTTGCAAGTCATGGTGTCTAGAAGAAAAAAAAATTAACATTGTTTTCTATAGAGGCAGGAAGATGGGAAAGTGGAACACTGGTGGAGGGAAGTAGATATTGGTGAAGGGCAAGGTGTTACAACCTGTACAACTGTAATTCAGTCATGAACAACTTTGGATCTTATGTTGATTAAATTAAAAGAACAAATTTAAAGTTGAGCAATAACTACTAACATACATAGATTCACTGTGTACCATTGCCTTAGGCCTACAAATAACTCAATAATCCAGAAGGAAAGACCTAATAAAAATGGTGCTGAAGAAAGGGAAAATAATTACAGATATTGAAATATTAAATATAGAGTAATTTTTTATAACATAGTATGTGTGTTCTTAAAAATAACTATATGACAGAATTTCATGCAATAAATAGAGGTTTGATTTGGAATACAAATTCTTTATAGTTTTTGCAAGAAATAGCTTTAATAAAAACATACAACCTATCACTTCCTTTTGATTGTATCTTACTAAGAGTCTAACTAAATATATAATGATTAGATTTCAATAGAAATATTAGTATAATATAGATAAGCATTCCAATATATTTTGAATAATGACACTAGGAATCTCTTGGATGGAGGCATCCTGAAGAAATGAGAGGGTGGAAGGAAGGAAATTTGGACTGGAAGACAAGACATGCTCACCAGGGTGATTTCTGGCAGCACTTGGTCTCTTCAGCATTGAGAATAGCAGCTGTAGGGTCCCTGAAACACTGCAGGGTGGCTCTGATGGGCATTCCAACATCTACTGAGCCCTCACTTTGAGTCATTCATAGGTCACACTGAATATTAATGAGTGTGGCCTCAAGTTCTTCAAATACCTCTTTGAAAATATGCTCCATTTGCTTGTACCAACATCATGACTTTGGTCTTCAGAAAGGTGCTGGAGACACCCACAAATAAGATACTGTGAACAGCACCTTTTCGATGTCCATCCTCTGCTAGCCCATGCTGAGCTCTTCAAGGCAAAGCTGTGGTTCTCATCTTTGCTTTGGCTGTTCTTCACTTGTATTTTGGATAGGACATATGGTTGGTTATTTCTTTGGTGCTGTTGCATGTTCTCTCTTTTTCTCAAAAGATTTATTGCTTTAATTGTCCTGTTAATACTTTCACAGGAAATATGACGAACTCATGACACATATGTGGTAGACACTAAAGGAAATACTTGAGAACTGATGGGTTCAGAGGGAGACGGTTCGAGAATGCTTTATAAATTTTTCAGGTTATGATGTTCAATTGTGTAACTTGCTCTTCCAGCCTTCATCACTTGGCGCAAAGGATACAGTGTGTGTAAAGTCCAGGTGAACTAACATTACTTTCACTTTCATGGGTTTTAGTATTGGTTTCACTTTCACTGGATCTGTCTCACATGAGCAAATAAAACAAAATTTTATTATTATAAAATAAACCTTTAGACAGAAAGCAAAGTACCAGTTTCTAGAGTAAATAATTCCTTCCTCTGACTTTAATTCATAGTGTTAGAGGTCGAAGCATCAATTACAAAGTTATATTCAACTTTTTCAAGAGTAAATTCCTTCACCAGAAGCTTCACTTTTATCCTGCTCTTCCTGTGGAATATGAAATAAAAATCCTCTCTGGGGGAAGCTGGGGAGGTGAGAGAATTGGCTGTGGTTGAGCTTCTGAGCCTGTGCTCAGCTCTTCCCTCCTTTCCTGGCAAACTCTGGAGAAAAGAGAAACATCTGTAGATCCAAATATAAAAATTGATCTATGTTCCAAGTTCCATTTAGAAACCAGGGGCCTACAGCAATTGCATAAAGAGGCTGGGGTTTCCTAAAGGCATTTCAGGATCCCCATAAAATCCTGTGACCTCCAATTAGTCCTAGATGGACAGCTAGACTGGAAGGTATAGTTAAGTGAGAGGGAGTAAACTGAGGGGGACATATAGTCCATGATGATAGGTCACCAGGATATGGGGTTGCAGCTAAGATAGGGGATGTCCACTGGCCACGAAGATGCATACAGGTCAGTGGAATTACCAATAACACTAAATACAGGAATGGGCAGCCTTGCCCCCTTATTATTCATTTATTGAGAAAGCAATTCTGGAATCACCCACAGCTCTCAGCACTATGCAGGGCTCTTTCAGAAAGTACCTGGATTTTAGGGGCTTCCATGCGATTTTGAGAGAAAAAATGAACTTTTGGCCAAGGAGTCTCCTATGCATTGGTGCTGTGAAGAAAAGAAAGAACTGAATATCCAAGTGAGAGTCAATAAAAGAAAATCGTGACACCAAGCTTTAACAACAATTAAAAACAGGCCTGTTATGCTGGTAGGCTGGGGGATGGTAGCATGGAATCTACTCTGGGAACATTGGGGAGGAAGATGGACACTGGTGGTGGGATTGACCAAACTATGAAGAACTTTGTAAATAACAATGATTTCAATAAAAAATTAAAAGTAGACTTTCTTCATGCAACATTATATGTGGCACATATTTATCTTCTATTATCTTTGTCTCTTTCACTAGAATGGATACACCACAGAATAGAAGATTCTAGTCATTCTTATTATTTATGATGAAGTCTAGTGCTTGGCCAATGTCCAATAAATACTATGAAAACCAAAAATTTGAAGACATGAGACTATGCAATCAGAGACGTGAATTACAGAGAAAATATTCTTCTGTCTGCCTGTCTGAGATGTAGCTAGAAAATGACTACCAGTGATTAAGTCCTTAAGAAGACTGTATTTGTAGTAACATGGGACTGGTGAAAAAGCAATTTGCCTACCTGGCTTGGGGAACAATGTATCCTTTGTATTTCATGAAGACATAGCAATTGTCTTATTAAACATTTAAATATAAAACACTGCAAAGATGTCTTTGTATGGTGGAAGAGGTATGCAGGGTGTGTGTATGTATGTGTGTCAATTCAACAAAGAAGCAGAGTCAGAGAACATGGTCTGGAGTTGGTTATCTGGAGTTTTGATGTCCATCAATATCACTGAGAGTCAAACATGACTATCAAGGACTTTGTTGGAACCAAGTCCTATATTATGAAATGATGAAAATATTAGCTCAAGAATGTAAATTATCTCTGTAATTGTAAAATATTGATCATACATTGAAGAGATACTGCTTTGATAATATTGGTATGATCATTTAAATTATAATTTAAATTATAATTGATTTCATGTTTCTTTCTACTTTTACTATGAGAGAGCTTGAAGTTTGAATGTGGCCAGTATCATATTTTTCTTGGACATTGACTAGTACTGGTTTAGACTATTTGCTCAGAGATATTGGACTCGAATTTGTTCCTGTCACTTGATCTGAAGACTGAGCCCCTAAGACCTCTCTTTAGCTTCGCTTTCTTCTGCATTCAGACATGAAGAATTTATGCAAATACAGCATTAGTTATTCCATATATATGTACATATACATATATATACACCACATACTCCAGAAACCACCTTTTCTAAATAACAGTTCAAAAAGTAGTCAAATGGTCAAGATTCCATTTTGTAGCTAAAATTTTATAAAATCTTCATAATTTCAGTCACTTGTTTTCACTTTGATAAATATGCATTCTCTGGTTTTATTAAACGTAAAGTGAGTAATGAAATCTTCAAAGGAAAGGTACTTGATTTTTCCTGAAGCATTTGTTTTAAACAAGGAAAGCAATTTATAAGAAACCGTGTAGTGATGAACTTAGACATGGGTTTCAATGGCCATAGTAAGAAATAGGGCAGGACTAAAGATGATGCAGGAAGTATCAACAATTTAAAAAGGACAGATTCCTGACCATATCAGGCAGGGCAGAAGCTGTACCTGCTGTGTAACTGAGCTGCTCTGTTTTGCACAATCTCCCTCTACAGTTGGCTGAAAGGATAATCTCAAGAACTACAAGGTATTTAAAAATAACTCTTAAGAAACTAAAATTACGGTCAACTGGGTCACCTGGCAGGCAGACTATCCCAATCAAGCCACTCAGATAATTACTGTAATTTCCACATCCTTGACTTGATGTGGCAAAAGTTTTAAGAAAACTAAGAAAAGCATATTGAGAGGATTATCTGGAGCCACATCTTCATTTTATCCAAGATAAAAACCCAAGGGTGAGGTTTGGTGCTGCATAATGACTTAATGAAAATCTAGATCAGTTTTCTGGTGCTCAATAACATCTGAAGGTACAAAGAGAGTCCCTACATTCTTTGAGTGACATCCACAGCCCTAAGATCAAGTTAATAGGAAAGATGATTTACTTATTGATTTATTTAAATTTTTTCTCTTTGTTAACATGTTGGTATCTCCGTAGAGACAGCCCTGAAATTGTGGAACGAATCATTTTGTAAGCAGAAGTAAATGCATTCTTTATTTCTCCCCTTGGCTCACCTCTCCTTTGCAACATGTATGGGGACCACGTATTGGGATATTGTAGCTGGGAAGACCCTAGTTTTTTCAAGGCCTGTGAGAAAATGGCAAAATCCAGACATAACTGGATCTCATGAGGAACTCTTGCACTGTGCTTTCTTCTTAACCAATGAACACTTCTTGCCAAAGAGATTGTTGTGGTGCTGCCTCATTCGTAATTGCACTAGTCCTTGAATACAGTAAGCGTTTCATTTTCTTGAGTTGTTAAGATGACTGGTGAAGGCTGTCATTGTTTTATTTATCCATGTGTTAACTTTTTTTTTTAGCTTTAATCCGTGTGGTTCTGACTGCTAATATTTTCTCATAGGATTGCCCTTTTGATTGAATTTTCTCCATGGCTTTGTGGTTTTCCATGGTAGATAGTTTGCTTTATAGTTTTCTCTATTCCTCCCCCTGCCCACCCCTCCCCCCCAGCTCCTGGTGTGTTAGAATTTATGTTGTCATTGCTACTTGAATTAAAGAAATAAAAGGACCAGGAATCAGGAAGGAATGTACAGAATTTACCTCAATGCTCATTTCTAGAATCATACATATATATACATATGTTTACTTTTATTTAACAAAACATTAATTCTTATGATTCATAAGAGATTACATTTAGTTATAAAATGATGCTATTGAAACTATAGATTCATGCAACAAATAACTGAATTTCCTTTTAGAGTATGAAAAGCTTCATCTTTGCATTTATATTCCTTTTTCTTTCTTACAAAATTCAAGCAAATCTTCTAGAATCTAAACTGAATAGAATTTTAAATTTAAAAGAAAATTCTATTACTGTACAACTACATTTAAAATTTTTAACACACATTCTCCCACTCCACTTCTACTTTCAGTAGGTAAAGAAGAAGAAAGAACCTTCCAATAACTTATTTCAGACAAAGCATTGCAGCTAAATGAGTGACAGTGTGAATATTTAAGCAGGTTCTTTCAAAGACTGACCATAGACATGAAACACACCCTTCAAGAATTATTCAATGCTTTCTCCCCCAAGAAATAATTTGCTCTTTTGAAAGGTAAGAATACATTTTAATTTTCAACCAGGTCTGTTGCAACATGTTTTGTTTTTAATCACCTCCACTCTCTAGCGTTAGAAAATTATGGATGGGATGAATAATTTTATAACGCCTTTTGTAAAAAGTGAGAATTATAATGAGGCAGTTTATATCTGCCTCATTGGGGCTGTTCATCGTCCTGAATTTACATTTTACCCTTGCTTTATAAAATCATAGTGGAAGAGCTTTAAATAACCCAAATTAATAAATTTTATCTATCTATCTATCTATCTATCTATCTATCTATCTATCTATCTATCTATCTATCGATCTATCTCTCTCTCTCTCTCTATCTATCTATCTATCTATCTATCTATCTGGTAGATGTATTTTATAAAATATTAGCTTTGAGAAGAAACATTAGTATGATGTAAATTCTTGGCTAGATTGTTCAGACAGGATAAAATGGACAAGATATATAAATGAATATGTTAATAAAAGCCTCCTTTTATATTAATCAACAAAGAGTAGCTATAGTACCCATGTATGATTAGAACTCAAGTGGATTCATGACAAGAAATTTTCAGATGTTTACACAGCAGGTCTAGTCAAGTCTGTCATTAATCTGTGTGTGGAATTATTTTTAGTTCAAATTTCAAATAGGAAATTCTGTTCTGAACCTGGGACATTGCATTTTCTTCTGTAAATTGTGGAAAAAGGGAGTATTTACCTTAAGAGAAGGATAGGCAGGAAAAGACAACTTAGCTGTTCAACCTAGTCTTGAAGAACCAAGGTCCCTAATTGGGTCCTCACTTCAGAGCAATCTTTTCTGAGATCAAGTATTTCTTCTTGGAAAGGAAAGTTAGTTTATTTCACAACCTCAAATGAGACACAAGTAGTTATCATTAAATAAAAAGATAAAAGTGAGACAACATTGGTGGTAAGAATGCCCCTGATTCAATGTTATTATGTACCTAAAATACTTCTGTGAATGACTTGTAATCCACTTTGGTCAAAATAAAAATTATTAATAAAAAAACTGAACTAGAGAAAAACAATAAGTTAAATCTTAGAGTTTTAAATAAAAGTGGAATAAAAATATTGAGGAATAAAAAAACACTCCAAATTAAAAAGTAGAAAAGTCAAGGTCAAATCCAAGTAAAGATTGCTCTTTATACTAAGGCATTTTATTTGGTTCTTATATGTACACAAAGTATTGATAATATAAACAACCCAAAAACATTATGTTTAGCTATATACAAGTATATTAAAGGTGCCTAAGAGTATACTAACTGTAAATTGGGTTCATCCTATAAAAAATTTTCAGTCATATCTGGCATGTTCTTTTTTTAACTCTTCTATTTTATTTTATTTTTTACTCTTTTAAATATTTTATTTAAACACCTTGATTACAAACATGATTGTGTTTGAGTTTCAGTCATGTAAAGAACACCACCCATCACCAGTGCAACATTCCCATCACCAGTGTCCCAAATCTCCTTCCTCCACACCCCACCCCTGCCTGTACTTTAGACAGGCTTTCTATTTCCCTCATACATTCTCATTGTTAGAATAGTTCACAATGTAGTTATTTCTCTAACTAAACTCATCACTCTTTGTGGTGAGCTTCATGAGGTATATCTGGCATTTTCATAAAACACTGAAACTGACTTGTCTACCAAGGTGAGCCCCAATGATTAGCATTGAACAGTGACCAATCATGTCATTGGCTTCTGAGTTTCTAAGATAATAATCAATTTTTAATATTCAATTGCATCTTTAATCTCCTTTTACCCTTTGTGGCCAAACGAACAAAAGGACAGAAAAAGGTTGGGGTAAAGACCATTTGTTAGATGTCAGGTGGCAGAGGATAGGGGTCCGGAGATGGGATATGTGTGAGAGCTTCAGCTGGGACACTGATGAGAACATGGACACATGGAACCTACTAGAGCATGGACATGAAGCTGTGTTAGAGCATGGAGGTTGGTAGTCTAAGCTCTAGCTTACTCAGTTTACTCAGGCACGCAGTTGATAAACCTCTGACACAAGGGTTTGGTGCCCAAGATACCACATAAAACCACATGTCTAATCTGGGTTGATTGCATGCCATACAGTTACTTTAACCTCTGTCTCGAGAAAATGATTGGGAATAAGAAACACAAAGTAAAAGTGCAGATGGATGAGCAAGTATCAGCTGTCCCCAGGGGAGTGAGGGCTTCCTTGTGATGGGACTGTGGGGATATGTACTTGTCCCACAGCATGGATGGAGTCCTATGGGCAGGTTCCTTGTGATTAGTTGTGTTATTGTCACTTCGTGAGCATCCAAGAACCAGGGAAAAATACCAGTGACTCCAGCTCCTAAAAGTGAGAGAGACAGAGAGATTTATATATATAGAGAGAGACAGAGAAAGAAGAGGGTTGATCTACACCTGGTGATAACTCAGGGTTACTCCTAGCTCTTTGCTCAGGAGTATAGTGCTGCTGGTGGACTCAGGGGAACATATGGGGTGATGGATTGAATCCATGCCTTCTGAGTGAAAGGTAAGTGCCCTACCCACTATATAGTATTATCTCTCAGGCCCCAGTGCTCATTTTGTATAAGGAACATGGGGCCAGCTAATGTCTTTACTTAGCACTGTACATACCACAGCATCTTGTCTAGTGAAGATGCTTTTGATGGAGATGTGTTCCAGATAAAAAGTATCTGGAACACAAGAACTAAGAAAGCAACCACATGCAACAATCCAGCCTTTTGGAAGAAGTTAAGATCCCAGGAATAATGACAATAAAAGAAACAAAAATGACCATTAACATGGTTTCTTAGGCTCTTAGCCTGTGGGCAGGACAATTAGTATAAGGCGCTGAATGTGTGAGAAGAAAGCAGGAGATGGAGATGGAGTTGGAGATGAGGTTTACTTCAGTTGCTCTCCACACTTATTAACCTACATGTTCAAGTCCTAATCCTCCACATGTCAGCTTGTGGGTTGGATTTGAAATCATCTGGGCTTAGCCTAATTTCTAACATTCTGCAGTTGCAATGTGTTTTTCGTATAATTAAAAGAAAGTGAGTTTGTTATGTGTTTTCAGTTCTCTCTCCAGCTTCAATTTCATTTGAATTCTTAAATTTTTTTTTTTTGCTATAGGAACATTTACTTTCTTTTTTGCTCCATAAAGGAATATGATTAAAAGGATGAAATGCCTTGAGCAGAGGGTTCCTAATGCACCCATTCATAATTGTATATTATGAGATTGGATGAGAATAAAGCACCTCGTGAGAAGAGCAAGCACCTCTCCACCTCCCCATTATGGCCTGGTGAGCACTTGCATTTGGGCTGTAGACGGTGATGGAGAGTGAAGGCTGCTTAGAAAGCGATGCAAGGGGGTTTCTCAACAGCTGCTCCAAAGCTTCATTAGGAGTCATTATGAGTTGTCATGTAATGAAGAACTGATGTTTTTTGATGATCTCTGCATACCAGTAAAGATAAAAGTATGTCTTAAGGCAGAACTAAAAAGAACAGAAGTTGGTACATATTAAAAATAGATTACTAAAATGCCCTAGTTAGCTGGCACAGACCTTAGAAGCTCAGTACAATCACTCTGATTTAAAGGGAAAGATGAAAAGTGACTAAGCTCATTGAGCTTTTTATACATTAACAGGTAGATTTGCAAGAAAAAGACGGTCTCTATTCAGAAAAAGGTTTCTGTGACTGGTCTGATTAGAAGCTGGGCAGTGGGCAAAGGTGAGTAGTTTGGCTCTTGGCAGCCTAGGTCACCTCCCTCTGGTCTCAGTGAGAGAGGTGGTCCTGGTTTCTGCCAGAGCTCATGTAAGATCCCTGGATAGTGAATTTAGGCTCAGGGGCACCTGGGAGGAAGAAGCCTAGGAGTGGACACAGCTGTGTTGGAGTCAGCATGAGGCTTGTTGGAGGTTTGCTGGTACCTAACAGAGCAAAGGCACAGGCTCTCTTTACTGTGAACTGCTCTGTTCACACTTTCTCCCAGCTCTATGCTCAAGCATTACTCTTGGTGATGCTCTTGGGTCTCTATGCAGTGCTGGGGGGAGGTGTCTATCTAGAGTTGGCAGCATGTGAGGCAAGTGCCATATGGCTTTGCTATCTCGTTGACTCTAAAGTTGTTCATATTTTTGTTGTTGTTGTTGTTGTTTTGGGCCACACCCGGTGACGCTCAGGGGTTACTCTTGGCTATTCGCTCAGAAGTCGCTCCTGGCAGGCACGGGGGACCATATGGGGAACCGGGGGATTGAACCGCGGTTCATCCTAGGTTAGCGCAGGCACCTTACCTCCAGCGCCACCGCCCGGCCCCAAGGTTGTTCATATTTGTAAGAAGAATCATTGCAGGTTCTTGATGCAATCTCCCCAGTGATGCAACCTCACTCTTGGTAAACCCACCTGCTGGCACACCTGTTTGGGACACTTGCCTCAGCAATTCATCCCAGGCACCATACCCTGACCATCTTTTCTGCTACTGCTCCCCATGCTCCAGAAACAGAGAAGCAATTGCCATGAAGTTCAAGGAAAGTGAAGTGTCTCAGAGAAAGCCCCCCACAAGAGAGCCAGATGCAAAGATGATTCTAGATGAGTCTGAGGGTTCTGGGAACCATTTCACAGGGTACAGATGTAGTCAGCAGAACCCAGGTCTGTCTCACAGTGCAGCAGGGCAGCAAGAAATGCCTAGCCTTGGCCAGTTTTTACCTTTTCACTTGGGCTCACACAAGGAATGATATCTGTCCTGTGAGTAGAAATGCCTCCATCCACAGCAGGTGGTGAGGCACAAGAGCCTCAGCTCTGCAAAAGGGCTTCAAGTGCAGCTAGGTTGACTCTAAAAGTTTTTCCAGGATAACTTCATAGCATTGCCCATCAATTATTACAAAAACCAAATATTGAAAGGTGGCATATCTGAGGCTCCCAGTCATTTTATATTGTTGGTGGGAGTGTTAATAATTAGGAGACCCCTGAGGAATTTTGGGAGCTTCCAGGATTACAGGGCCACCAATTTAATGCTTCGAGGAGCGATCCTGGCAGGTCGGGAGCTTCCTGTGGGAACGCTCTAATTGCTGCAGAGACCGTTCCCCCATGGATTGATTCATTTTGAAGTGGCAAATGGTAATATTTAGGGTTCAGGGTGCCCTGCCTCCACGGAGCTCAGCAAATCAAATGTTCCCGCACAGCAGGCTCTCTGCTTGCTCTCCCTGGTCACCACACTGCTGTGAAGAATATCTACAATGGCCAAAGTTTTTCCATCTATTAAGGCACAAATCCGTGACCCAGGAGGACGTGGTGCAGATGACCTGGCCCTCAATACAGGCTCTGAACTCACATCCGCTCCCGGAAACCACGCTGTGCTCCTCAATTATAGGAGCAGCCAGCCCGGATGAGGATGTGTGCAGCTTGGGGGATCAGTCTGTGTTCTAGGGTTCTGGGGCAAGTTTGAGGTTCAGACCGGACTAATGGCTATTTATTCATGACCATCAAGCAGACACAGCACTAAATTCTTGCAGTTTTATTTTGGGAAGCGATTGGCTGCTTTTGGTAATTATTTCTATTTTAAAGACACTGTTCCATGGCATTTCGCAGTAGGAATGTGCATCTGTAGAGCAAACTCGGAATGTGAGAAGATGGTAGGCGCTTTCACTCAGCCGCAATGGGCCGGGAATGCATCTCATCTCTGTAGTTTTGTGCAGTTTCTCAGCACTGCCAAGGGGGGAGACTATGCATGGATGACCCCTCTGTCCAAGTAACCCACTAACGTGGTCAGAATGCTGTGAGGACAGTGACTTGGGAGAGGCTTCAGGGTGGAGTCTCTATATGATGGCCACATCTATGAAAATGAGAAGAAAATAAACAGAAATAATATGGTAATAGCAAAAAGGGACACAAATACTCAGAGTTATCTCTCTTCTAGGAGGCTTTTACTGACTTTTTCCCTCAAAGTTTACAGGACTTTGGTTGCTGCTCAGAAGTCACCCCTGAAAGCCAGATCTGTCTTCTGTGGACATGGTTATTGGTTCAGTTGTTTTCTAGGCCTGATTGTACAACCTTCCTCTTTCCACAGGACAAGCTTGCTCTTCTATTTCTCATATTAGTGGAGCCTCCATTGGGATAATACTGGAGCTTAGATGAAAAAGGGACTCAGAGAAACTTCCTTTAAGTAGGGTAAGCCATGGGGCTATTCACTCAGACATATGTTACTTCCCTGCAATATTATTTGATTCACCACCAGAGGTACAGTTGGTTCTCTGTGTATAATTCCTGCTCATTCAAACATGAAGTAACATGATAGTGCATGAATGAGTGACTGAGTAAAGTGAACAAATGCTTGCTTGGCCACTGAGAGAGCTGCTCTCAGAAGTTAGTCAGCTTACAACCCCTACGGTCATGCTTCAGGGCTTTTTTTTTTATCTCCATGAGCATGTGTTTCTGGGGAAAATATGAAGATTTTGGGATCTGTTTGATACATCTTGGATCTAAGTTTAATTTATACTATTTCATTAACATAACACATGCACACACACACACATACACCCTTTAGACTGTCACATGCTTTCTCAGTTTGCAAGTAATTTCCTCTGTTCTCTTGCAGACTAGTCCTCAAGTTACTGTCTGTAGCTCTTCTTGGTTCTGTTCTTCCATTTTCTTATCTCTGAAGCTCTGTCTCCTCCTGGCAGCCTCTACCCTCATCAATATCTCCCTTGTTCTGTTCTTGGTTCTGGGAACACTTTCTTCTCTGGCATCAACCTTGCTCTCCTTATTCATGCTTCACCACCCTTCATGCTTCTCCTGATCTTTCTCCACCTTCTGGACATGAAGACAGGGAAGACCTGGAGCTCCATGCTCAGCTCTCACCTCTTTGCTTCCTCTAATGCCATCTCAGGGCTTTGCACAGCATCTCTTCCCTTGTGAGACTTAATCTAAGTTCTGTAGCCCAGACTTGCCTGTTCAATTTTCAGCTTGACGTCTGCACTTCGATGCTAATTAGACATCACCAATGTAACACCTTAGAAACGGAACTTCCACATTTCCTTCAAGGTCTGCTCCTCCAAAAAGAGTCTCTCATTTTCCCCAAGCAGCCTCTGTCAGCTACTGATCCACATTCCCTTTATCTTTCTACATTCTCCTGACTTTTTATGCTCAGACTCTGACCTTCACTGCATTTGCATTGTCCCTACATTGGCCTCTGTTCAGCACCCTGAGCCCTGTTGGGTCTTGCCTATCCCCATGACCTGCTTGCTTGCTTTAAGTCCTCTCCTGGTCTCTTCTCTCGAAGTTCCCGACAAGGTCTCAAACACACTATGAGTTTCCTTTCTGATGTCCTGTGTTTTTGCTTCCTGGTGCTGTGCTCTTTAATAACACCCAGCTACTGCCTCCCCATCAAGGAGGCTATTTACTCCCCCCACAACTCTGGGGGAATCTTTCCTCAACACCAATTCTTTTTTTTTTTTTGGTTTTTGGGCCACACCCGGCGGTGCTCAGGGGTTACTCCTGGCTGTCTGCTCAGAAATAGCTCCTGACAGGCAAGGGGGACCATATGGGACACCAGGATGCGAACCAACCACCTTGGGTCCTGGATCGGCAGCTTGCAAGGCAAACGCCGCTGTACTATCTCTCCAGGCCCTCAACACCAATTCTTCCAGGTGTTTTTATCCATCTCACCTCATTGTAGCCTCTTAGCTAATACCCTCTATTAGAGCATCTTTCCTTGCTCCCTCCTCAGAATGAACTCAGAACATCCATCTCTGAGTCACCCACACATCAGCTCATGAAGTGTGTAATTTTTCTTCCTTTCTTCGGCATCTCTCTCTTTACTTCCTTATTTTCTCTAGAAAACTATTGGGCTTCTCCAATACAGAGGAGACACTGTGCTCACTGATACCACAGTGCTGACCCTCACTGGCACCTCTTTATGTGAAGAGGTAGGTAGTGAGAATTCTCACTACAATTTTAATGGATTCCAAAGACCTGGCTTATTGTATTCAACTGGACTCAAACAAAGCATATACCAGAAAACCTTTTTGTTGTTGCTTTGATTTGTTTTGGGCCTTTCTTGGCTATGCTCAGGGCTAACTCTTAGCTCTGTGCTTAGGGATCACTCCTGGTGAGGCTTGGATGACCATATGTGGTGCTGGGGATGGAATCTGGGTTTGCTGCATGCACAGCAAGTGCCCTACCTGCTTGAGCTTCTCTCTTGACATTGCACTTCCTGCAAAGCATAAATATTTATAATTTGATTTGGTTCCCATGACCTGCTGTCTCCCAGAACAGCCGATCCTCTGGACAATGCTCTGTGCTCATTATTTTTCCTGTCCCTGGTGTCCTGGGTTGCTCATTGTCTTCCAGCTCTGGGGTCCCTCCATGTTGACTTGTGTAAGGAAAGGGGAGTGATCCTGGCAGAAGCTCAATTTTCAAAGTCAGTCTCATTCCAAAAGAAATAGTCTTCCAGGAGTTATCTTACTCTCTTAACATCATAACATTTTCAAATAAAACCTAATATAGCAAAAATAATTTTCACAGAGTTAGGTGGCAATTTCCCGTCACCTCTCAATACCATGTGCCAGCTGGTTGTCTCAGGGTGAATGACTGGATAACGACTCAGTTCCCAGGGAGAAGGAAATGAAGATGTAAGCAAGTTTTTGTTTCATTTCTTTTTTGGGGGCAATTAAATTCTCTAAAGGCAGACACTTTGTTTTGCTTAAGAAAGAGTGTTTCCTCTGGGCTAGGAGAGTGCATTTTGTGCATATGTTAAACATAAAAGTATGTTGAATAAAATGATAAAATAAATAAATAAAATAAATAAATAAATAAAATAAATGATAAAATAAATAAAATGATACTTAGATAAATAAAATATTTATCTAAGTAAATAAATATATGTTGAAGGAGCTTGCATGAACATAGGTAGTTTTTTTTTTTGGAAGAAGTTGTAGGTAGTATGTGTGAGAAATAACTTTTTGATGGTAGAATAAGCAAACTATATTGTCTAGCATTCAGCAGAAAATGGGGATAATAATCCCCACAAGTACAGTTATGATGACGAATAAAATGACACAAAATAGTACAAGCTGGGTAAGGAAGAAATTGAAACTTTTAAAGATCACTCCCACAATTCCTTTCTTATTGGGTTGGCTTCAGGCTGCATCTAGGTAAGCAATCATGAGCAAGCCTCACTCCTTTGTAACTCATTGTCATTTTTTATTGCTATGGACATGAATACACAAATTTTTTGAGAGAAAGATGACATGGTACTCATAAAATCTTTTGATTTTGTCTTTTGGAGTTTTTATAAAGTATTATTATTTGTTAAAATCCTTGTAAATTTTAATTACTGTGCAAATGTTCCAGTAATAAACAAATTGAGGTACAGGACACTGTGGGGCCACACAATTTAATATGTTCCAGGTTTCATGAGGAAATCAACTCACCTGAGCCAATTTCCTCTGGATCTCATCTTAGAAATCATTCCTTCCTTGCTGCCCATCCTACAGTATTCAGAACCAATGTGGAAATGATCTCACCAAGGCTGATGAGAATTGATGAGTGCTCATGTGTAATGGTGACTGGAGCACACACACACACACACACACACACACACACACACACACACACACGCACACACACACAGATGATGTGTGAAATGGGAGTGGGTGGAAACAGTTCTCTTTTGAGGCCGTTATGCTTTAGTCCATGAGGGCTGAAGGCTGTATCCTCCAGCCCCACTTCAGGGAAGGAAGCTCTTCCTCGGGCAGACCTGGATCGCTCCTGTAGGTTCAAGAGTTCCAGAGGGGCCCGGGAGATAGCATGGAGGTAAGGCGTTTGCCTTTCATGCAAAAGGTCATCGGTTCGAATCCCGGTGCCCCATATGGTCCCCCGTGCCTGCCAGGAGCAATTTCTGAGCATGGAGCCAGGAGTAACCCCTGAGCATTGCTGGGTATGACCCCCCCCCCCAAAAAAAAAC